>CADDXX010001017.1:18284-76601 GCA_902810485.1 Alauda arvensis | reverse complement strand
GGAAGGGAAGGGAAGGGAAGGGAAGGGAAGGGAAGGGAAGGGAAGGGAAGGGAAGGGAAGGGAAGGGAAAAAACCCAACGACTTCTGCAGCCAAATGCCAGTTGCCTGGACAGCAGCAAGAGCTGCCATTCATTAATCCTGATGTGCCTTGCCCCACTAAGCACTAGGTGTAAATGGCTGCAACCCTTAAATTGCTTCATATGCTCTCTATGATCCAAAACTGCAGCACCAAACATCACTTAAATGTATTCCCTTTCCACCAGACTTGAAGAAGAAATAGCTTGGGGTAGCCAGCGGAAACACAGAGCATGACAACAAGGAGAAAGAAGCTCTATTTATATCTCCTCCTGCTGACACATGGAATAGCACACACTTCATTCAGGCATAYACGCAGCTGCTCAGTGGCTGGAATTTCTGCAGCGGCTCCGAGGCTCGAGGAAGTGCAGTCAAAGCAGATCTTCTCTGCACCGAGGAGGAAAGACAGCTAAAGGATGCTTTGAAATGCTCTGCTTGATCTAGTTCATCCTACTCACCAGGGAGGCACACAATTTCATATTCAAAAACATGGGTGCATATTTCCTGAAACTAGCACGAATATTTAATAACTCTTCTTGCAAAAACAAGATAATCATGCCTGCAGATCTTCCACAAGCAGCTATGGACCGTTTTTGCCTCAGTAATCATCCAATTTGCATCTCTAGTGAAACAACTCAGTGAACAGGCAAACAGATTTTTATCTCTGTGCTTGGGCAGATCTGCCAATTGCTTAAAGTGTCAGTCTTCAGGCAGGGATAATACCTGGAGAGAGGACAAATATTTAGGCTCAAGAGCAAATACCAGAGGGAGAYTCTTCATCAGGAACAGTAGTGATAGGACAAGGGGAAATGGATTCAAACTGAAATAGGGGAAATTTAGGTTACAGAAGAAATTCTTTCCTGTGAGGGAGGGGAAGCCCTGGCACAGGGTGCCCAGAAAAGCTGTGGGTGCCCCCATATTCCTGGAAGTGTCCAAGGCCAGGTTGGACACTGGGGCTTGGAGCAGCCTGGGATAGGAGAAAGTGTCCCTGCCCATGGCAGGGGGTTTGGAACTGGATGATTTTTAAGGTCCCTTCCAACCCAAACCATTCTGTGATTCTGTGCTTTTACTGGTATGAGCCATACAGCTTTTAGTATCTGAAAGAATCAATTAACAAAAAAATAATTATGATGGCTTTACTCACTGTTTTTTTGCAGGGACCAGAGCGTTATCTTGCTGCATATTTTTTAGAGATACAACTTAAAAAAAGTGAGAGGGAAAGCCAACAATATGACAACAAARCAACTGTTTGCAACTATTGAAAATATTGTGTTAATTGCTCAGCTCTTCAGGGTCTCAGACTTTCACCAAAATATACCAAGTGGGGCTAAGTGGGGTGGCTTCATTCTTACTGAGGAAGCTCAGATAAACCCATTAATCCATGGACATAGTAGGATTCTCCTGTTTCTCCTTCCACCCAAACTCTCCTGATTATACAAGTATGTCTGCAACTGCATCCAAACCTGCAGAGCTTTCTTAAGGCAAAACCCACTCTTCCCCCTCTATAAATAACTCAGGAATCAGTTCATACTCCTCCCAAATATCCTTCCCACTCCTGCCTGCAGCTTTGATTTCATGCTTGTCTTCAGAAGCCAGAGTGAATCACCCATTTCCTGCCTCCTAATCCTCACTCTATCACAAAGCTCTGCAGGCTTTCTGCTGCTCCTCCAGGTAATTCTGCTTTGGGCTCAGTAAGAAAAGCTCCATTAAGACAGAAAAATGCTGAGCAGGTGGCACTACCATAGTCTAACACACAGAAAAAGGAATCAAGCTTGTTCCCTTGTGGCCGTTGTATTTTAAACACAATTAAATAATGAAAGAGCATAAATTACAGCCTGGATTTTCTCATGTAGTTTTTCTCCCCATGTGGGGTAGAAAACGCCACGTGGGATTTTAGTGTCTCCAGTCTTTGCAAYGTGGAATCATGTCATACTCATTCAACCTTGACAGGTCACTTTGTTTAAAAAGTATCAGCAGTTTTGTGAGAATCTCAGGYTTCACATGGGAATAAAGAAACCCCAAACCTTAAAAAAGTGAAYTTTGGCTGTTAGCACACCAGAAAGCAAACTAAAGGAAGTCACTGGAGGCTTAAGCTTTGAATGTTTGGGACTGGCAGCATAGGACTGACCCACTGCAATTTCATGGTCTGATTATCCATCCTGTTCTCTGCACCATCCTGCATTTAATAACAGGTGCTTTCCCTTACCCAGGCATCTGTGACAAACAGAACATGCTGCAGAGAAAGCAACTGCCTCCATAAATCTAATTCCAGTCAAAGAAGAGTTCGTGCCTGAGATTCACAGAATGGCATAATCAATAATCACGGTCTGCAAGACAGAAAAATACCTTCTGATGGCTTCCTTCAAAGCTGTGCACCAAATTCTGGATTGTTTTTCAGTATTTCAGGATTATGCAGCTTCCCCAAAGGCTGTGTGGACCAACACTGTTATCCTGCATAACTCTATCTGGCACTTGACCTGAATATGTTTCTCCCGATTAGGCAGTGACATTCTCATCTGGAAACTCTGTTTGTGCATTCAAATTGTTGTCTCAGCATAAAGGTGTACTGGAGTTATTGTGAAAACCCAGATGTGTGACCCTGTCTGTATTTCAGAAACTTCAGGTATTAGCCCGATTTGGGAGCTTTCACTTCCAGACTCCAGAAACTGCTGCACTTCATTTCTCCCAGCACACTCTGTCGAGTGGTGGGGCCAACCTCAGCAGAGAAAGACAGACTTATTAACACCTAAATAAGAATTAGCCTAAATAACAATTAGCTGCYAGCCTGGATTCTGCCAGGTCACAGATGAAGCAGGTCTGCAAAGGAGGTGGAATTTCTGCCCAGCACCTCTTGTGTGTGCAAACAGGAGACCTCACTGCCAGCTGCAACAATTTGTTCCCTCTCACAAAGACAAATTAACCTCAACACCCAAATATTCCACTTACCTTAATTCRTGTTGTGTATCTGTCATATTTGCTATGAGAATTGCACAGTCTCAGATCACATCTTCTGTATGGAAAAAAAACCCTGCAACAGCTGCCACTTTGCAGATTAAATAAAGGCCATTCAAACCAAAATCATCTCCTGTCCCCTCAGTTCCCCTGGGAAAGCAGGACTTTGTATCCAGACCAGAAAGCAAAAATCTCAGCATATGGCAGAGCAGAAAGCAAGCTCTGCTCCACAAGAACAATTATTTGCCAAGAGTTCCAAGAATAATATTCTGAGTATCTGAGCTGACCTTAACTATCAGTGTAACACAGGATGTGAGTAGTTGTGCTCCCAAAAGTGACAAAATGTTCACAAAAATGAATACCACAGAATTAACAAAGCTCCACTTTTTACCAATAATTACTCTGAAGTGCAAAATGCACAGGTCTCTCATTCTGTGCATGCTACATGAGGGCTGCTAGAGGTTTTGAAGGCTCAAAAGCTGCTCCAGCATTACATAATCACAGAATTAAACAAAATCAAATGCATAATCTCTAYGGTTTTAGAAAAAGCTGGGCAAGGGGGTGAAGGAAGAAAAAATAATCACAACTCGAATGATGTAGAGAAAAAAGCAAATAAGAAGTTTAATTTTTAAAAAATTAGATGATCTTTAACTACTGAGCTCTGTATATGGGATTGGTAACAATTACTTTTCAAAGATCTTCTCAAGTAGAATGCTTTGTACAGCTCAAAGGAAAGGTTATTGCCATGAACTCAAAATGGTCGAGCAAATATTTAATTACTGTTTTCTCCAGCTCCCAGGCTGTACCTCAACWGTAGAACCCAGTGCAATCTTGACCACTTTAGCCAGAATCCATCAGCTTATTACCTAAATCCAAAGCAGTAGTATCAAAGACAGATGAAATGTTTGGGAAAAAAAAATTCTTTGGCTTTCTAGGCACTGTGTGCCATTTTGGAAAGACATCAGCTAGGTTGGATGATTGAGCTTAAAATAAAATTTAAAAACTGGGGTCTCCAGTTAAGAGCCTCCTCACCACAACTTCAGCATTTTTSTTTTTTAGCAGGAGCAGGTGCAGGTAAGAGGATGACTGGTCAGCCCATGTAAGAAGAGAACAATCACTTGCTTGAGCAGTCTTACTTTCCTTTTCCCTCATTTCCAGGACTCCAGTTGGCTACAAACCTCCTACACTCAATTGTAGGGTATGATACGAAGATCTTTCTCTGCGCTTGCTATCTTTCCAAATAAATGGTAATTCAGTGGCTTTGGGTGCTATTTAGACATCTAGATCCTCTATTGTCTGCATACATCAATACATTTTTTTCAAGCCCAAATKCCCCTAAGCACAGAAATGCCTCCTAAAAGCTGAAGCAAAGACAGACAGATAGTTCTGTGTGACAGAACAGAGTCCTGGCACCACAGTCAGGAAATGCTGCCTTGGGCAGGTCACTCTGTCCTCAGATGGTGGAAATGGCTGGCATTTTTATCAATGGGCTGCCAATGATGATTCTCAGCTTACCCAAAAATTTTAAAAGAATTATTTAGTTGTGGATTTTCTTTCTGTTTGTAATGATGTTCTTTCTACAGTGGTATTACTGCATCTGGTGGCCATTGCATTTCAGTAGTTCCATGAACAGCGGAAATAGTCAAACTCTTGTTGTCTCAGCATAAAGGTGTACTGGAGTTATTSTGAAAACCCAGATATGTGACACTGTATTTCAAAAACTTCAGTTATTAGCATGATTTGGAAGCTTTCMCTTCCAGACTCCAGAAACTGCTGCACTTTATTTCTCCCAGCACATCTGATAGGAAGTGATGAGTCTCTGTCAAGTGGTGGTGCCAACCTCAGCAGAGATTCAAACCTCTGTTTTGACTTTATCTTGCTCTTAGAAACATTCTTAGAGGGTGTGGGAAGGGGAGGAAGAACACAAATGAGTTCTCCCTTCTCGAGAATATGCTCAGGCAGCACTGCAGCCACATGCAAGAGTGACTCTGCCTACTGGGATAAATTCCAGACAAGGGACACTCATGGTTGGAGGGTTTCTTCCCCACAGCCTGCAATTGCCCACCAGCCATTAAACATTAATACACACTGGGTCATGTTCTCCAATCCAGCATTGCTGCTCATCAGCATTGCTGATCACATTGCAGCTGGCAGCACAATCCATCTGCAATGGAACTGGCCATTGATCAGGCTGCCCAGATGGCAGCTGAATGCCTGGCAGCTCTTTGTGCTGAGGATATCTACTGAGGCGGTCTGGCTCTGCAAAATCGTGCCATGGGTGTCACATTCATCCTATTTTTCCACATTACCAGGTGGWTTCTTGTACCTGGTTTGTTTAAGACTGGATGGCTGCTGTATCCAGACTGGGAGTAAATATTTTTCCACACCCAGTATCAGTGCTGGGCTTTCCCAGTAAAGGGCAAAATCACAGTCATGGGCCTGGGTATTTTCACTTCCAGCTGCAAAACWGCATTTCCAGTAGTGATGATAAAACTACTCAAATAACAGTGAAAARGGAACTTGGTGAACATAGTTCAGCTGACCCCTTTAATTACCTGCTTAAGGAAATGACTAATTAAATGTAACAAATWACTTTTCTCCACCAGATTTTGCTTGAGTTCACAAGTTCTTGTGACCAACTGGGATGCTATCATTGACACCACAAGAGACTAAAGGTCAACCAAAAACTCATCTTTTCCCCCCTGATTTTTAKTTTCTTACTTGTCTAACTTGTCACAGCATAGCTGTAACTTATCTGCATTTAATCTATAAWATCTAAATTTAATGTATCGAGTGCTGCAGTTCTGTACTCTTCAAGCAGATTTCTATTCAACATTCTAGTTCATAAATACACTTCAGACCCAACAAATTTTAGAAGAAATTATATTTTCAGGGGTTACTATACTACTCAACCCCCTTATCAAAGGCTTTATTATTCTCTGACATAGTATCTCTTTCATTGTTTGTGTTTTACTTACTCAGATAATGAAAGTCCTTATCTTTCTTTGTTTTTCATCATCTGTTCTGATCAACTCTACACCAAGATCAGTTCTTCTTTCCTCTTTCTGCTTGTTTTCACAAGTCTGATTGTCTACAAGCACAAGTCCTTTGTTCTGACCATGCAGTCCCACACATTTAGTCTGTGCTGTCCCTAAACCCCTTCTGTGCCAGTTTGAGTTCTCAGCTGCAGCCAATTGAGTTGAAAATTGAGCCAACACAGCCTCTTCAGGCAAAGTRGTTCCCTGAACCAGCAAATTCTGTAGTCAGGGGAGATTGGATAGAGGACTGGAATACATGGCAGAAACTAAAAGAAAAAGCAGAACATAAAATCCCAAGATTTCATACAATAGCCTGGATTAGAAGGGACCTTAAATCTCATCTCATTCCAAACCCATGGGCAGGGACATCTCCACTACACCAGGTTGCTCCAAGCCCCMTCCAACCTGGTCTTGAACACTTCCAGGAAGAGACCCAGACAGATAAAAGCTGATAGGAACTACATAAAGCCATGCATTTAGTACACATCATCTCCCTGAAATGCATGTAAATTCTTCCCAAAGCTGAAACACAGCTCTTTCTAAAAATGAAAATCACTTGCAGGTAGGACTACAGACATCAGGACAGAAATCAACTTCCTCATGCTTTCTTCAAACTGTTTTGTGCAGCTTCTCTTCATCCTCCATCAAGGAGGGAAAAAAAAGAGGAATGGCAGCAAAAATCTGTCATGCCCATGATATCTGAGCGTTACAGACTAGGGATTTCTATTTTGGTTTCCTAGCAACTCTGAAGGCCAATTCAGCAGTGGTTTTGTACTGAGCACTGAGTTGCTTCAGCTCTTCTCRCAGAGAGACTTCAGAATCTTTAACTGCCTCCTTCTCTCCTTTAATGCACAGGCAAAGTGCAAACTTAGGCTGACTGGTAGATTAGTAACACCTATGTTTTACTTTTACCTACATTTCATCCTCTGATGATTTTTTATTCCACATGAAAAAAATYATGAAGAGATCTTAAACTATTATTTAATCAAATTGGCCAGGGGAAATGAACAAATGGAAAGGAGAATCTGCAGATTAAAATGAAGCTATCATCAAAGAAGATCAAAGCCAGAGCTGACCTCACATAGCTGTGAAGGACCCAGATGCAGTTCCTGCAATGTCTGTTACAAAAACTTGCCATCTGTGAATGGTAAAAGGAGAAAAACCAGGCAAGAATAACGAGGTTAATTCTAGACCTTGATGAGCACTAAGCTTTGAAAATCATATTTGGCATCTAATTTCAASATTCATAAAAATGCATCACGAAATAAACACTGGGAGCATCAGCATTTATGGCTGGGAATAAATTTTCCACTGAGAACAGCTCCAAGGCTGGCAGAAATGCTCTGAGCTTTCCATCACGCTGTCTAGCCAGCATGCCTCAGAGAAGATCAGGGCTTGACCTGCATGGATCCAGTCTGCAGGACCCCCTGGCCTCCCTGCTGGGGCTGCCAATTAGTTCCAGCTGTGATAGTGTTTTCTGCAATGTGGCAAGTTGCCAGTGGGGAACTGGACTGAGATCACCAAGTTGCTTTGCCTGTCAGAAGTAAAGCAGCTCTCTTTTCCATTTACAGGTCTTGTGGATAGGTTCAGCTGCAGTTTGGCAGCCTGTGCACCAGGATGGARGCACTGATTTACAGTGTGGACCCACAGAAATGTGCTTTGTTCTGTCTCCAGACTTCACTGCTGAAAAGTTTTATTGTCCAACTGCACCTGCACTCTTCAGAGGGGAAAAGGACCCAGAGCAGTCACCAGCATCTGTGCTCCTTCAGAAACTGTCACCTTTCCTGCCCCACAAAAAATCAATTCAATTGAAAGCAAAAGGTGATGTTCCTCATGGTGCTTTATTTCTCCTAACTGAAGTCTGGGAATAAATGAAGCAGATAATCTGACTTTAATGTTATTAATTTATTTTAATTCTTTGGTTTGCAGCTRCACATGTGGGAGACTCTGCTACCTACTTAGCATAAATTTGCAGCAAGATAATAATCTACTGAGAACAGGTAATTTTCCCTGGGAAGAGATGACATTATACATGATAACTAGAGAGAACAAATCACCTGGAAACCAAATCAGCAGTGTGGTGCTGGCCCACTCCTCTTGCTGATAGTCAGTGCATGCTGCAGGCACAGGGTTTTTGAAAGAATTTACCCTCTATATGCAACTGGAGACATTTGACTCCAGGCATTTGGAAAGGACATTGTCACCAGGAGAGTCTGTCTGTTTATATTGCCAGAGGTGGCAACAGGAGCAGTCTGAAATGGTGCAGTGTGGACAATTCAGCTGCTGTAGTTATTAATTACGACCACTTAACACTACTATGAGTCTGCAAGTTGATTTACCACTACAATGACATACTCGATCACAAATGCAGCAGGAGACAGTGAAAAGCAGAGAGCAGGAGGGAGGAGAATGTACTTTGTGACTGCAAATCCTGCCATGTGTTTAATGTGTTCCTTGGTAAAGAAAATTCCAGTTTGGATTTTGGTCCTTAAAAGCAAAGTTGTAAGGTCTACATTGAGGGTTTGAAGGAAAGCAGGGGGAGGATTTTTCTGCATTTTTCAGTATTATGATAAAATGTTTAATATTTATTTTGCCATTTTCCACTCACTGCCTTTGGTCACAACTTCTTTCATTTTATTCTGTCTTACAAAATTCTTCCTTCAAACTCAGCCACCACATTCAAGTGACAATGTGGAACAAAAACATCAGAAAATTTAATCAATGGAACTAAAAAAGGCCCATGGCTTTCCTGATTGTTTATAAGTGTAGTCTGTGCTCTGGATTTTCAAGTGCCTCTCACTGCATTAAAAATCTGCATGAGAAAACTGCTGAAATGATTTGAAGATCAGAGYTTGCATCTTGGAAATAACTGTTTCTTTTTCCAAGGTTTGAATAATTTAGCTAGAATAAGCTACTGGAAGGCCCAGGCACCAGGCCAAGGAGGTGTGGTTACAGGATAAGAAGGCATAACCTAAGGCAAAATCCCCGGGCCAGCTCAAGTAACCACAGCGACAAATGCAKGAGGGAAGGGCAGAGGACCTTTCTTGCCCTTAATTGTCTAAGTGAGCCTAAGGAGATTAGCTGCACAATTAGGGATCTCATTAGTGCCACTCCCAGCCAGGACAGCAGCCTTGCTTTCTGTGTGCTTCAGTATTAYACACCTGAGGTCTGACCTGTGAATGGAGTTTGAACTCCCTTTGCAGCCCCRCAAATCCCCCCTCACTCCCTGCTGCAGACACCACAAGAGAGTCTGTGAATCCCCTGGCACAGGATTGGTTTGTCAGGAAACAAATCTTGTTCTTTCAAAAACTCCTTTTCAGAGCAGCCCAAAAAGAAGTCATGCAAGGCAGGCATGAGACAGACCTGGGATACAAAGAGCCAATTGTAAAGGACTTGGGGTGGAAGGGAACTTACAGCCCACTTAKTTCCAACCCCCTGCCATGGGCAGGGACACCTTCCAGTACCCCAGAGTGCTCCAAGCCCCATCCAGCCTGACCCTGAACATTTCCAGGGATGAGGCAGCCACAGCTTCTCTGAGCACCCTTTGTCAGTACCTCACCATGCTCACAGGGAAGAATTTCTTCTTAACATGCAACCTAAACCTAYTCTCTGTAAGTTTGAAGCCAATCCCCCTTGTCCTGTAACTCCACGCCCTCATTATTTTGAAGCACTTGTCCTGTCCATGGYGACCAACTCAATAAAAATATAAAAAATTAGATTTCATCRTATTCAAACYWCTCTYAGTCAGTTCTGYTCTAGCTCCWGTCTCCACARCTTTGCTGYGGGATGACCTGCTCCTGTTAACTGRTTTGTTCTGGTCACCTCYTGGTACCTGACCCCAGCACTGCACGCTGAGTGGGGACATCCAGGCTGCACAAGTCTCCTTTGTGCTCTCTGAGCCTTTTTTATCCACCCGTGCAAACAGAAGCAGCACACTGTTTTCCTCAGCATAAACACATAAGAACAATTTCCACAAGACCACAAAGGGTTTCTGGTGTGGTTTTTTTCCTTCCTAATCAACCCATTTATTTTGCTAGTTGCGTGTGCATGCTAAGAGGGGATGCTTTTAGGGATGGCTGACTGTAATTATATAAGACAAGAGCAGAGAAGATGGATTCAGATTCATTTCCTCCACAGCCAGAGCCTTGATTTTCTGAGAATTAAATCCCCATAATGAAGGGGAAGCCTTTGTGTGGTGCAATTGGTGTTTTACTCCTCTCATTGCACCCTCTGAGTGCACACAAGTAATGACTGAATGATTTCAGGGTTTAGCTCTTCAAGTAAAAGCAGCATCTCTGGGTCAAGGATGCATCAATAGAATGTGTGCTGGAAAAACATGCACATATTGCTTTCTCTGCCCTGTGCAGCCCTGTTCTGTTCTGGAGGCTCAACAAAACCAGGGTGCAGTCAAGAGATCAGAGAGGTTCACAAGAGAGAAAACATTACAGAATCATGGAAAGGCTTGGGTTAGAATGGGCCTTAAAGACACTCTCATTCTAACCTCTGTGCCATCAGCAGGGACACCTTCCAYTATCCCACACTGCTCCAAGCTCCATCCAACCTGGCCTTGAACACTTCCAAGGATGGGGATTCAAAATTTCCCAGGGCAACTCATGCCAGTGCCTCACCACCCTCAAAGGAAAGAGTTTCTTCCTGACATCCAATCTAACCCAACTCTGTCATTGTGAAGCCATTCYCCCTTGTCCTGTCACTGTGCTCTTGTAGAAAGTCTCTCTCCAATGGCYCAGAGGAACAGGAAGCAGCCTCTGCTGCCTCTTTAAAAGCAGGGCTTGGGAGCTGCTAAAGGTCAGACTGCACAGTGCTGTGAGCACTGCAGTGGAACAGGAGGGCTGAAGCAATTACTGCTCGGTGTTCAGGAAGTCCTGACCTCATGGACCCTGCATRGCTCAGCAGGCTGGAAAGGAGCAGGGAAGGAGAGCCCCAGAACAGTCTCACAGTGCTGTTATTCTTCATTCACTCCTGCTGCAGTGAGAGCATTTTGGGCCAGGTGGATGCTGATCAACATCCCCATAGASCACTCTGCTACAAGAGTAATTTTAATTTTCCTGCTTTTCCTCTTTTTTAAACCAGGATAATGAACATGCCCTTTCCCTTGTGTTCCCAGACTTTGTCTGCCCTGCTCATGTCAGTGGCAAGTTCCTTCAGGCAAGGCTTGTCTTTTGCTGTTTGCATGGGCTTTGTGCAGCACCATCTGACCTGAGAGGCACTGCCACACTCCAACGTTAACAGCAGACGCTGAAGCAGTGCCTGGTTACAAAAATAAACACATGAAAAATACATTTATGACCCTTGTGTACAGCAGAGTGCTGCACACAGGCAGACATCCATTAAGAGAGGATTCAATATTACAGAGTAGTCTGGACTCCCTCAACCTCTTTTCTTCCTCCACCACTCACTGTATAAATTCATTCCAGATCGGAATTTCTTGGGATTACTTGAAAACATTTTTATTTTATTAATCTAATTTCTATCATATAGTGAATTGCATATTGCAAGAGATAATAGGGTTAAACTTCATCTGGGATCATAAATACCATAGGTTGTTTTAACATTTACTTGAGGATGTTTTCTTAAAAAAAAAAAATCTAAACAGAATAAAATTAAKCCCACAGCAGTAGAGAAAGAGATAAAAAACAACCCCCAAACCATGCACACAAAAGCGAGGCACAACAGGGAAAAAATAAAGCAGCTGTAACCTCAAGTGGAAACAATTTGATTACCATCAATTCCCTGAAGTACTGACCAGATAAACACTTGTTTAGTTTATAAGTTCTGACAAGATCACAACCCAAGGTAGTGCAGTGGCAAGGGAGTGATTTTTCTATTTATTTATTGAAACTGCTGAGAAAATAATAAAGACAGGAATCCAATTCCATGTCTTCTGTGTAGCTACAAAATATTACCAGAAGGCAGACAAGGCAAACTCACTGGTATTGTTATGAAGCTCACAAAGAGCTGTGTGCCTAAAGCAACAGACAGTGAAAAAGTTGCTTAGATTTGAAAATCCGACTTTATTTTATTTATAAAATCATTTCCTACCAGATGGCTAAGAACTAATCACATCATCTGGCAAATGTTATATTTACCACCCCCCCCCTTTTTTTTTTGCTCATTTATGAGAAATATTTTATTTTTTAAGTGCAAATTTAACCTCCATTTTGAGGAAGCAAAAAGATTATTACAGGAAAGGATGAATTAGGTAGACAAGGAGTTATTGCTATTAAACTTTCTCCCAGTGCCTAAATATAGAAAGTATAGCCAGATAAACTGCTTACGTCAAATCTCTGTGTCACTTCTTAAAATGATGAAGTCTGGAGCTGCAGCAGCTTTTGCCCACAATTTCAGAAGACTCTCTTCATGTTGTTCAGCCACAGAAAACCTCTGGCTTTTTGCCCCCTTTACTCTTATTTCATTCCTGCTTTCAGAAATTTTGCAGGTCCCCTGGGTTATTTACATCTCAGCTGGAGCTCTCAGTCCTTTAAGAAACCTGCCTTGARACAATCACCCCACGTGGGGATCAGAAATTGGACTTGATCTCCAGTTGGGAAAATTCAACAACTGGCTCCAGTCAGGGACAAATGTGGTCCAAATCCAAAGGGAAGGATGCACASACACAGGGACTGGACTAAATGATGAGATGCACAAATGCATTCTTGGCCTAATGAGAAAGGGAAATTCTTCTCACAAATATTTGCAGCAGGTGAAATCAAGAATTATCCACAGTACATGAAGACATAAACTCTTCCAAGACACGACCCTTTGACAGTCAAAATAAATACAAAGTCTTATTCAAGTAGATGAAGTCAAAGAGACCACACAATTTAGAAGTTTCCAGCATTAGCCTTTTCCAAATYCTGATGAGTCCTATCCTTTTTTCCTTACACTGAGCCTTCAAGGACTAAGGTATTAAATCTCTCCTCTGTGTCATCTCATTTATTTGGTACACCCTGCTGAAAAATAATGGACCCCTTGATAAAGATCACAAACACTATTTCAGGTCAGCCATGAGGCTTTTGCAGCCAAAAGGAAAACAAATTAACAGGAAGTAAATTTAACTTCAGCCAAGTCATGACTGCAGTTTCTGTATAATATCATCTCTCATCCCCTCCTCTCTTTGCTCAGCTGAACAGAAATCTAAACTAACCTATTAATTTACCCAGTCCYGGCTCCAAATACTGAAAGCCCCAASTATTGGTTCRACCACACTTTGGATGGGGTGAGGCAGATGAGTTCCTGGTCACAACAGTCATCAGCTTTTAAAAAATACTGATCAGTATGTCAAGCTGCATCTTTCATAAAAAGATGTATTTTTGACATGCTTTTTTTTAAAAGTCCTTTTGATTTCAAAATGCTTTTCTTCAGCCCAAGTAGCATTTGAAATTCTCARTCCTCTCCAGCTTCCATCAGGCTGTCAAAATGAGAAGCATTTATCCCTGAAAATTCTTAGTTCAGTATGAAATATTGAAAAGGTGATGTGGGGCCAAGCTGGTGACCTACATTTCAACCTTCCTGAAATAACAATACAGAGGGGAGACAGTGGACAGATGAGCAGGAGGAGACCAAAGTCATTAGATGAAAGGAAAAAGCAAGAAAAATTAGGAAGAGAGGCGCATACTTGGCAAACCAGACAGGTAACAAGAAAGGAGTGAAAATGGAGTRAACAGAAGTGGAAAGCCAAAAAGCAGGAGGTGAGCAGGGAATGTCCTGGGAATGAACTGTCCTGGGGGTAGGGGCARAACTGAGGACTGGACAWCATGTTGAAGGTCTCAGCAATGGGYTGGAATTGACTTGAGAATTCAGTGACAAAATCTAAATGTAAAGTAAAAGAACAGGATTTAGCCTTACATAGCCTTGCAGATTATTTCTATTTCAGTTTAGGCCATTGCAGTGCATCCACACAAGTAAGCTGGCATCATTTCCTCCCCCAGACTCCACTGAGCTGATAGATACTGCAGCTTCAAATAATGACTTCAGTGTGMTTTAAGGGCATGATTTTTTCCATGATTCAAGAGGCTGTGAACCAAATCTCTRTGATACTTTCCTGTGAATTCTTAGGAACTGCTTAGGACCTTCATTTTGGGAATTTATTAAATCGCTGATTTGAAGACTGATTTTCATGAGGAACATAAATAACTAGGCTACTCTGTATTTTCCCTATTCTGTTTTTTAAAATATTACACATATTATCACAGTGTTTGAGACAATTGAAGAATTCCATGGCTGATATTTGACTTTCTAKATATTTCTGGTTTTGAAGATTGGAATAATGAAATTCCATAGAAAAGTGGTTATTAATTTAAAAAAACAGAGAGAGGCTGTAGATATGCACAGCTGCATTTTCTAGCACCTTCCATTTTAAACAGCTGCAGCATTCTGCAACAAACCAAGAACCCAGTTTTGTAYTCTGGGTTGCTAATTAGTTATTATATTTTATAGCTTTAATCAATGAACTGCYAAAGCCAAGCCAGAGTGGTGCTGTTATCTGTAAATTAACCTTTAACAATCTCAAAGAAACAGCACTTTCAGCACCTACACATTCTTTGCAGTGACTGCTTGATGAGTCTTAATCACACCCTTTTTCTGTAGAGGAGGAAGGTCATTTGAAAAAGGAGAATAGAAATTCACTGACATTTTAGGAAGAAATTGTCCTCTACTTACAGCCMCAGTAAAGCTATATCATACRAAATRCATTACAGCTTAGGTCTCATCACTCTCTGAGTTATTTTCTTGGGCTCTTTCTCTTTAAACTGGATTTTTAGAAGATTAATTCAGCAGCCAAGAGCTTTGTGACAGTRCTGTGGGACCCTGTAAGCTTCTCCTGTAATGTCTGTTCTAACAGTGAGAGCCAAACCCCCCTCACACTTTTCATTCCTTCTGTGCTGATGCTACAGGGACTCRAAGATGCAGACAATGTCAAATGGTTATTCCATGAAAAGAACAACTGCAGTGCAGCTTTCTGTGCCACTCATCACAATCTATTACCCAACCCCAAGGTGCCAATATTCTTCAGTGACCTGTGCTCAGTAGTCACTTAAAAATCATCCCTGTGCCATTCCCAAGGCTATCTTACTCCTGTAGACCTTCTAGCACCTCTTCCAATGGTTCCTCTCTACSAGATCCTCTGTGCTCACCTTTCTATACAAGATTTTTACTGCTGGCCCCTCYCATGCCCTGAGGTTTCTCTGCTCAGGTCTCTTCTCCTTGCTCTGTCATCCTGTATCCCATCTGAGCCCTTCTCACAGTTTCATGGAAATAAAGTATCTCAGTTAAATTTCTTATTCAGGTTGCATTTACTTGCTTGACATCCAAATTAGTCTGTGAAATAGTGAATTGGGAATGCCACAGCTAACAGTGGATAATTATAATTATTTCTTTCCCTATCAAGGCATTTGGACATTTTTTCTTAAAATCCTCACAAGGACCCCTGTCCTTCCTTCACAGTTTTCCCTCCTCTGTTTACAACACCCTACCCCAAACCAGCAGTACAAAACTCACTAGGAAGACTGACTTTACTTTKCAGGGAAATTTGCTTATTTGACATATTTACAGCTGCTTCCCATTTAGTTTTCTGAATCCATAACTTATTCTGCATATCACACCCCATCAGTGCCCCTTGTCTGCATTCCAGGTGACTGCAGCAGGAACTTTCCTCTGAGAGCAATAAAGATTTATTCCTGTACAACTGTAGTTCCCAGTGTAAACCCAGGGCAGTCTAGGAGTGTGTGGACAAGGAATATCCCTGGCTAGCATGGCACATGTGAGGTCACAGGCAGGAAGTAAGAAACAGCAGGAAAACCAGAATAAAACCAGGAGAGTTGTGAGACACACACATTTCAGAGGACAAATGCTGAAAGATTCAGATTTGGGGTGATAAGATGCAAAGAGTTTTGTAGAAAGGACCCTTATTTATCATCTTGTTCCACCCCACTGCCATGAGACACCTTCCACTATCCCAGGGTGCTCCAAGTCCTTTCCAACCTTGCCTTGGACACTTCCAGGGGCAGCCACAGCTTCTCTGGGCACCCTGTGCCAGGGCCTGCCCAYSCTCACAGAGAACAATTTCTTCCTGCAGTGCTCCCAACCAGTCCATGATGGTTTGACTGATGTCCTGTCCTTGGGAGAGCCCAGGCAGTGCAGACAGRCTCTGTTAAAATAATTGTTCTGCATCCAGCTCTGGGGCCCCAGCACAGGAAGGACATGGACCTGTTGGAGCTTTAAAAAACAGCATTAACACCTCTCCTCCCCAGCTAATTCCCYGAGAAAAGGAAAAGAAATAGCAGATATCTTTAGAAGAATGTTACCCCAGCAAAATCAGARGTAGAAAATTAGTGTATTTTAGGATGGCATTTGCCTAGGCAATGTTAATTCAGKCCCTTGTGCATATTTATAAGGGTAGACACTGAAATCCTAATTTCCTGAAAGTCCATGAGCTATTTGACAYGGACTTCAGAGATGCCAGTATTTCACCCACGGCTTCACCTACACACTTACAAATTTCAGATGCAGATTTTACCATGAGATCCTTTCATYTTTCACAGAGCTGTCTGAATGGAAGTCTTTTATTTGCCCCTCTCTATATATGATGTGTGGCCCAGTGCCTTATTTACTGCACACATATAAAGTCTACATTGAACTCAGCATCTGAAATTTYTCAGGACTGTTTTTCATCACAAATCCTTATTGTTCTCCTGAGTCTTACATCTGCTTTGAAAGCATCTTCAGACTGCTTTTGTGAAGCATTTGCATTACTCCAGTTCTGTTTTGTAGAWTGGAGCCAGCAGCACAGAGAAAAACAGATAGATTTGTCTAATGCCTATTGACTCTAAGCTCTGAATTATTCATAGGTCTGATTTATTCAGAAATTGTCAGTGTTTTATGTCTAGAGCAAAATTTCTGTTCATCTTAGTTTCTGTTCTGAGCTCTCACCATTTTTGCCAATCAAGCTCCATTTATTCTAAGTTAGTTATCAAAAAACCAGAGTTCACTCAGATTAGTGGTCATCTGAAGTCTGATAGAATTGCCAAAACTGGCAAAGGACAGAGAGCAGAACCCAGAAATCTGCCTTCATTCTCTGATCTCACTGCAAAGCTGTGGGGGTCTAACAAGATGCCCCAGAGGGCTGAACTCAAAGCCAGGGGGAGTTTGAATCTTCTTGTCCCACCTCACCCAGAAGTTTCCCAGCTGCAAACCTACAYTTGGTTGGACTGGTGCCTAAGAAGATGCMAACACAATAAAAAAATGCCRCACCCAGATTCACTGTTCTTTGCAYGGATGAAATAGTCAATAAAGTCAACAGGAATGCAGTCAGTCAAATAAGGACCAGGCTTTGCTTGGGCAACACATATTTGCTGAAAAAGTGTGATGATGTTTGAGTTCAGYTATGTATTAGGAATTAAGGACTTACTGATTTAACACTTGACTTGTTATTACAGGCCTTGARCCTAAACCAAAAAAGGAAAGAAGCACTGAAAGAGATATCTCTGGGAAACTACTGGCAGGATTCTAAAGTGGTAGTAATTTGCTAAATATGTGGTGTACTGAGGCTACAACCATCAACTAACACAACCATTAATCCTGAGATTTCTCCATGAAACACCTGTTTGCTGCGAAGGATCAGGGACATCTGAAGTTTTTGGTTACATAGAGAGAAGAATAATAATATCTGAGACCCACTGCAGAAAAAGAAAAAAGGTCTAATTAATGTAATATCAGGTCACTAATCCCTTGGGAGTGGACAAAGGCAAAACAAAATAATCTTCTTTGTGCTGGGATGCATTCATTGCACAAGTGCCTCACAAGTTGTGCAGGGAAGCAGCAATAAAAGCCAAGAGTTACTGCTGCTCTAACAAAGAGATGTTCAGGTTCCCAAAGGAAGTCTAAAATGGTAAGACCCCAAATAGAACAGCAAACAGGACCCCAAACAGTGGAACAGGCTCTGAGACCCAAATGCCACTGGACCTCCTCAGATGACAGCACCATCCTACATTTGCCCTTAACATTCAGTGCTTGGAAATTGGCAGTGCCAGCAAGAAAACATCTGGGAGAATGTTTGTCTCCATATTGAACTGGGTATAAGGCAATGCACTCAGTGCTCAGTCAAGGGTGATTGGTGCAGCMCAAAGCCTGAGGGAAGCCCTTGCAAAGGTTAGAGTGTTCTTGTGACATTTTCAAATGCAAGCTCAAGTCACACCCTTCATWTTCTGCAAAGGCTGTGTCTTCCTGCAAAGCCTGCAGCAGAAGGAAGGGCACACAAACCCCAGGTGATCATAGCCTAGGGCCCCATTATATATTAAATTCATTTCCAAATCTGTTTCTGCAAACAGCCCTTCTGCAGCACCAGTGCAGGTTTTGCTGAGCACCATTAATTTGTGGATGTTGTAACTGTGATTGCAAATCCTCAGCTTGTTCCTCAGCCCTTTATCCAGGTGAAATTCCCATTTAAATAGAAAGAAAGGTTTGCACCAAAAAAAGATTAAATGAAGTAATTATCATTTTTGCTGCTGGAGGCCCCACTCCCCAGCACTTGAGCTGCCTCTGTGACATGAGCATCACCYCTCATTTGAATTCCTGAGTGACAATGCTCACAGAGCTGCCACACAGGGCTCACCACCCCACACAGGACATCCAKTTTACTGCTTACTTTGGACATGGCTGAAAACAGTGACTGACTCCTAACCTACATCTCTGTATTATTCCTGCTCCAAAATCAAAATYGAGAATATTTTGTTTGTCTGCACTGCAAAACATCCAGGTGATTTTTTTTCTAAACTCCATGAGAAGCTTCTGTCAATTCTTATTGACTGCTGTGAAGTTGTCAGTGACAGAGTAAATAAAGCTACATTCTAAACCATGCTTTTTGTCATTATTTTGACAAATAAATAATGTTTTCATTTCCATCATCATGTATTAGTGAATGAAAATAGCTAGCAAAAATTTAGATCTGATTTCACCACAGAAAAGTAAAATGAGAAGAGACATTCAAAGACACTTACTGGCTTTGTAAAAATAACAAAGGGAAAACTGAAAAGCTCCTACCCCAGTTTTACTGTTCTTTTGAAAAGGAGGGCAAACCAGCTCTGGAATACACACACCTGAATACACACATCAGAACTGAACCATTATTCCATTATTCCATTACACAAACCAGTAACCTCCAAAAGCAGGGTGAAAACTGGGATCAGGGACTCTTCTCTCCAGTGCTAATCTGAGACTGAGTAAAGAGAAAGAGCTATTTTGTGCTTTATTGTTCCACTCTATTTAGATCCCACAGATTAATTTACAAGAACTTTATATCCAGATCACAGGATGTTGTGAGYTGGAAGGGACCCACAARGATCATCAAGTCCAAGGATCATCATTAAGTGAATGGCTCAYATCTCAYACAGGGACTGAACCCACAACCTTGGGGCTATTAGCACCATGCTCTGACAGCTGAGCTCATCTGAGGGTCTTCAYTCAGAGATATAAAACAGAGGAAAAAGTAAAAAGCAGCATTAGGAGGTTAACTAATGCAGTTAACATCAGTTCTTCACAAATATTCAGGATTGTCACATCCTTACCTGCTGTAGCACTGGAGACTGTTGGCCACTGCTGATCAGGCCCTGCTGCTCCTCCCCGCAGGACTCCTGCCTCCTCCATATGCACAGCACTGGGTAAGCAAACACCACAGCTGCATTATTCAGTTCCCTTCTGCCCTGCACTTCACAGCACGGCCCTTTCCTGCTGCTCTTCACAGTTCATAACCATTTGTCCCTGTGCAGCAACTCCTACAGTACTGCATGATGTTAGCAGCATGAGAAGCAGCTGTTTTGACTCACAAAAAATACATTTTATTATTATTTTTATRTATATAATTCTATATATTTAATATTTTACAAATACAAACATTAAATATATAATTTTATACACCTTTGATTATTTATTAAAACCCAGTCATGGAATAACATAAAACAAACACCCCTGCAGAACACTTTGCTCYCATTGGCTGCATGTCACTAATAASGARGTGACACATCTTTGCTATTAGGATRTAGCAACATTAGGCAAATGATTAWAAAGTTGGTGGAGTTAGTTCTGAGCTTCTGTCATTATGCCTTTTTAACAAATCCCACCTTTTTAACAAAACCCAGGAGGGTTGCTGCACATTTCTCGTGAGCAATTCAGGCAGAGAAATGCATTTTCTCAAAGGCAAAAACTAATACAGCAAATTTCACAGTGTCACATCATGAGCACTGGGCATCAAAAGCACCAATTTGCACCTTACATGGAAGGAAAAGAAAAAATCTGCTATTTAATCTGCTTTTTAGTACAAAACTGAGTGTGATATTTATATGCTGTTCCTTAAGAGAAACAGGATTCCGTGACTGTCCCTGTCTCTGCTCATTGGCTTCACACCCCTTTTCACACTTCCAGCTGAACTTTCACTAAAATGTGGCAGACATCAAGGGCACCACATTTCTGCAAGTTTTATGAAAAAACAGCATTTTATGAAAAACATCAGCTGGGCAGGRCACAGAGGCTCAGAACCTGAGATTTCAGGTAAGGACAGGGGCTGCTGATGTGACAGAGCAGAGGAACATGTACAGTGTCCCAGAAAGGCCCCATTAGTATTGTGGGATTAAAATAAGCTTTTACTTTTCATTAATTGTTCAAGTGGCTTCAGATAAGATCTTGTACTTTGTATAGATAGGAATGTGGATGCACCAGAGCATGCCTGACTCAGGACCAGCAGATAAGGTGCTCAGAGAGGCAGAATTCCTGCTTCAGGATCCTGCTCCCCAGACTGTTCATTGATTTTGCAGTTATGGATTACGAAAAAAATTAAAAGTCACAGCAGAAATATAAAAGGAATAAATCAGCTTGCCCAGGAGGCCTCAAAGTCAAGCTTGCTCTGTCTTCCTTTGGTCCTTGAGGTTTAGATTCCTTTTCACACAGCATCTCAAAGTCAGTTGGGAGTCACTCTGTCCTCACTCACATGAAGCACAGTGTGACTCTGAATTTAGGACTTTCATAAAGACTCTTCAGCCCTGTGGATAATGGATAAGGGTACAGCACCACTGCACCAACCCATACAATCCTGCACTTTGTGATGCCACTGGGAATGACTGCAGCCTCATAACTGCATTTGCACCTGCACAGGAATCTTATTCATAACATCAGGTTACACCTGAACATAGAACCAGCTTTCTGGTCTGCTCAGGGAGAGCAAAAATACTGTTTGATTTAGGCTCTACAGATGCAATTTTAGTATAATTCTCTTTCTCCAAGTGTACTGAGTAGAAAATTATASCAGAGTCTGCTTGTGGTATTAGGCAGAGGATTTTCAAAGATGTCTAAAGAGATTTGGACAAAAGCCTCACTTTTCCTTCTTTGAAAATCCATCTCATATCTTCAAAAAGCCCTTTCAACTGTATTAATCTTCTTGATTGCACCATGTGGATAATAAACCTGCTGCAGGAGCAGCTACTTTTATGGTAATGAGAAAAAGAAGATGGAAATGCAGACTGCCTATTGAAACATCAGCACTGATGATTACAGWTGTTTAAAATAAACAAAAAGTACAGAATGACAATTAGATGATTCAATAATTGGAACAATTAAGCCTTGGCAGTCAATGGATGCAAAAGCAGAAGGTAAAAAGAAAGAAAAGCACAGCTCTAGAGCAGTGCAGCAACAGCAGAAGATGCAAGTGGTGATTGGAAGTGACAGCAGCAGAACTGAGGTACTTTCCATCTCAGCACAGATATCATCAGTCTAGGGCATCAGAAGAAACTTTGTCCTTTCCACAGAGGAGGAAGACAGAATTCCCCTTCTCTGGAGAAACACCAACATACCTTTGCATTCCTGCCCTCAGGGAAGCGGAGTAGCGCCAGTCYGGATTGGGGTGTTTTGGCTGCAGAAACAAAAGCCCAGGACARTGCTGTTAGTGTCAGTGAAACGTGCTAAAAAAGCATCTGCATCTGGCTAATTTTGGCAGAAAAGCCTATAGGGATATACTCAATTTTTGTGAATTGCCAAATCTTTCTACAAATSTAAGGGAACTTTCAAATGGGCACGCAGGGAGTGTCTCTGCAATAAACCTGTCTGCATGGCAAGGCTTGAGATGATCTCTGTGGGGCAACATTTAATGCTGCAAACTGGTGGGAAATTATTTCATACATTCATCAACATTTTGGACATAGGATAAAAAAAACAACAGCAGAAATTCCAGAAAATGCATGGTTTGTTTACCTGATAAGGTGAGGAAACTCAAACTCCCGTACTGAATGTTATCTGCCTGAGGGTGTATAAATGTGAGGGGCACGTGGGGCAGTGAGGTTTCTGCTGGAATTCAGTGTGCTGCAGAGGACTGCAATGGATGGTATCTGATTTGCAGACTGCAGCAAGTCTTTTATTAAGGACAGACATGTCCATAATACCAAAACCTATTGGATTCTCCATATTCATGAGAGGGCATAAAAGGTAGAAGGGGAAAACAGTCAGCAATACCTTTTGACCAACAAACCTSAGCATATGCTGATGTGCTGCAGCATGACTTGCTAAATAAGGAGATAATTAAGAAATCCTCTGTTGATCAAAAATTGCTCCACAAAATAGTTTTTGCATTGTCAGGGGACCATCACTGTAATTTTCAGCTACAGCCAATGAGTGCAAGCTCAGGTCCCTTAAAATTAAGCCCTGAGGACATACCAAGGTTATTTCTCAGGATACTAAAACCATTATTCTGTAGGTGATAGTGTAGTGAATGCTTAAGTTGAGCACTGGAACTCAAAGACAGAACTTATATCCAAAACATAATGGACTACATTCATTCCTGTGTCTTGCACAGTGCCAATCACACAAATAATAAATGACAGTAATGGTTTAATTCTCTTCAAATTATTGGAGGCAGATCAGAAATGAATTTGACCCCATTACTTGAAAGAGAAAAAGAAAGTGTTGAATGTTCTSAATTATTTAAAGCCAACTCTGTCCTTCCTCTTGAGGTTTGGCATATGCTTTTCCCTGGATCAATAGGTTTTATTCAAACAAAAATGGAGCAATTACAACTTACAGTATTGCTCTATCACCACACTTCCCAGGTCCAGCATCACTCAAGACTGAGATGCTCTTGGATGATGCACATATGAGTATTCTTTATGGTCTGAGTTACACAAAAGGGAGGAGGCTGCTGCTTGCAACCACACATTAAACATCTGTGCTAGCAATTTCCTTCCCATTTAGCCCCCTGTTCTCTGTCATGCTCAGGTTCTGCTGAGTTTAGCAGAAAGTGGTTTGACAAGAAGCCCATTATGCATGGTTCTAGTCYTTTCTTATTAATTCTATTTTGGCCCCAGTCCCAGGGATGTCAAAGCAACTCTAAAGMCAAGCATGTAGTAACAKTCAATGAAAGAGGATAGAGAACAACACACACTGATCAGATCCCCTCCTGAGTYTGCCTTTCTGGAGTATGAAGGGTGCTGACACCAGAAAGATTTGTCTTTTCTTCTGCTGGGTTTTTTTTAATAGCAGGKGAACTGCTGGACTTTAGTTCTGTTTTGCAGTTTGAGAAGTGCAGGTTCCTTACTTGTACAGGCTCATAGGCAACGTGAGGAGGAGTCCTACCACAGTCCCAGGCAAAACAGGGGCTGATAAAGGGAGATTCCATGAAAGCACTGAGAAAGTCTGACACGAATTAGGTAGGAGTGAGAAAAGAGGAAAACAACCACTCACACTCACTCAGAGTACATAGATTTTTGGGTTTTGGATGAGAGCTTTCCAACTCTTRGCTAGAAGACAAAAATCCAYGYTGTGTTTGCAATGGGACATCAGATMTTAAATGGGTGATGGTGGCAGGAGAAACTCATCAGTTAGAAATTAAACATTTTTTCACTTCACATGCATGAACCTGGACTCCTCATGTCAATATAAGAGAAATTAGGCAACTGGTGTTGTCTAGGGTTACTGTCCCAAAGCTGTGGCATCTTGTGGCTATTCCCAAACAGTTTTCTCTCCTATGACTCTTTAGGTAGGGCTGCAGTGCTGTTCCCAGAGGAGCACAAGAAGGAAGGAGGGAACAGGATGAGAAAAATGCACTCTGGAGGTGGAACTATTGCCACAGTTGACTGTCAGTGCCTGGGGTTTTTTAACTGTGAAAAAAATCAATATCTGTGACTTCTTTTTAAAGCAATTACAGGAAGAAGCAGAGCACAAAGCAGTTGGGCAGCAGTTTGCCTTTGTGCAGACCTCTTTTCACCCAGTTTTACCACGTGCTTGCTGCTTCACTGGGTATTTTCAGTGCTCAGCAAGAGGCACATTTGTCCCACACTTGTGTTACCAAAGGTCAGTGTCCTGCAACTGACAAAATCAGTGACATTTCTATTTTGTCAGCACAACTGGCTTCTCCTTTTGTTCTGCTCCAGGCTGCAATTCTTTCAGTTTCTCTGGCCATAAGTAAAAAGTTGTTTCAATACATCTCTAAATGAGACTGGACTAGAAAAGCAATAAAGCATGACCAGTAACAGAAGCTGAGCACAGCAGAAGGAGCAAACCTATTCAGTGATCTCTCTCCCCAGCTCAGATGSAGCAGTGCTGCTGCTTAGAAATCCACCAGGAATTCACAGTCTACAAACTTGGGGTGGTTTGGATCTCTGGCTGTGAACAATCCACCTTCACCAGCCCACTCCCTGGAATCTGCCACGAGGCCAGGTGTGTCCCAGAGCAYGGAGTCACTGTGCCAGGACAGCATCCCAAAGCAGAGCTGAGCTCTCAGGCAGTCCCAGGGGCCAGGGGGTGCCCAGCAGCTCCCAGAGGGCTCCTCTGCAAAGCCCCATCACAGACCTGGCTGTGAGATGTGCAGTGTGTCCTAAATCAACCACCAGGACAAAGTACAGCTGAGCAGGAACTGTGAGTACAGAGAGGGAGCACAAAGAGGAATTCAKGCTCTGAAGGKGTCTGGGTGCTTCCCAGYTGTAAATCCCCACTTTCTCACCATGTCACACAATGCTGATGAACACAGTATTGTTCCTTTTACCTCCCCAGCTCATCACAAGGCTCTGTTTATCACAATCCAGCACATTCTACTAGGCTGAAGATCATTTTAGCTTGCCACTTCCCTCAGAGATTTTTGGAAATAAAGCAGCAAACCCAGCAGTTCTGTCAGTAGGTGAAAGAAATCCCATGATCCAGCACAGAAGAATCCACTATTCCCTTTTTTTCCCCATCAGCTGCTTTTTCTGACTCAGTTACAGCACACATCATCACAGTGTGAGACGAGTCTAAATCTACCCAGGTGAACACCTCATGCCACCAGTTTGCTCTTGCTGCTCCTGCCAGGCACCAGGCTCACATTCTGCCAACCACATAACCACAGGCATTAATGGTACTAAGTCATAAAAAACCAAACCCACTGGGAAATCTGATMATGTGAATGTATAATGTAAAACAGAGCCATTTTAGGAGCAAGAAAGATCATGCAAAATGTCACACACTTGTTTTCAAGTGGGTTAACTGAAAAATCATTTCATTGGTTTGTGGAGAATATATTTAGCTGAAAATGTACTGTTACAAACATTTTCCTCAACTCTCTTTTTTTACCTAACACAGTAAGAATTTCTCCCTGGAGTAGGAGAAATTYCTAATTTTTAAAAATATTGTCCTGATCCCATATTCAATGGATCARTGCAAACACTACCTTTCACTTCAGTGCTCATTGGAAAAAAAACCTGCTTGAGTCAGAGAAGCATGAATCAAATATTTACAAACAGTTACCAGATGCTGAGACTCCTAAAAACATCCTGCTTCATTCTGATTTTCACACAAATGCACAGCAGAATGACATAAGGTGTATTTATCAAATGTATCTCCTTTGAAGCAATAATAAAAGTCTTTTAGAACCTCTGACCACTGGTTTTTTTCCAGCGAGACAATGCTGACAGGTGTGAGGAAACAGAGGTTTCTATTTCTGCTTTCCTACTGTAAATGTTTAGAATTAACTTGATGTGGAGAACAACCTATTTAAATATGTGTTTATCATTCAAGAAACCAAAAAGGAAACTGGAAAGGGCTGTAATTCAAAAGCCCAAAGTCTGGGAATGTTCATTTTCATTCCTTACTCTRAGAAAACTGAGGTGAAGGGAACAGACAAGTGCCTCTATAAAGGACATTTAATGAGTTCCAAGAGAGGAAAACACCTCTGCTCAATGTTGGATGCAGATTTCTGCTGGCACAGCAGAAGCCTCCAACCAAGTGCCTGACTGCCCTGAAGCACAGAGCACAGCCCCTGCTCAGCAGACACTGCCTTTAAACAAAAGAACAAACATTTATAGTTAACCTTTTCAATGTCAGCAGGGCTGGAGAATTTCTTAAAGGCTTAAGTTCTTGAACTGAGATTGTAAGACACTCCACCATTAATACCTTTAAATCCTCTGAGAGAAATCTCCTGGACAGACTGCTACAAACAATGCTGTGGGGTTACCAGGTTTAGACACTTCAAAACATGCTTGCAATTAAAGCAGTATCAAAATGTGTTCAACTCAAGTGTTGCTTTCTTTTCTCCATGTGTTTAGCAAGCTGTTTTGAAGTGAAAAATACAGAGAAAGAGACAGAAGCAGAGCAAACAGCTGTAAAATGCCAATGGATCTCCTCGATTACCACCATCAATGTGCAGTTTTTTTCACTTTCTTTAAAAGTATCCAYAGAGCAACATGCTCTATTTCTGACCATCACATGAAACATCATCTTTGTTCATCCATGTGTCACCACACAGGRAAGGRTACAAGGAAATGTATAATAGAAMGGAGTTTATGTCTAGTTCYATSSAGTATCCCACCTGCCCACTCCTCAYTAAGAATGTGCCAGGCTGYCTTCTGGGACAGAAAACTCCTGTTAAAACRTTTTGGTTTGATTGTTATTTCCTGTGTTGCAGGGAAAAGCCTGTCATGAGATGCAAGACACAAGAAATGAGCTTAACTGCACAGGATGTAAGAACAAAACAGCAAAGATTAAAAGAAAAGCCAAGGACCAGACACTACSCAGACATCATTCAGCATCTTCACAGGAATATGGGGAAACAGACTCCAGACTAAAGCACTGAAACCCTTCCTGAAAATGACACATCATCACTGCAGCAGTGCCCAGGAACAAAATCACAACTGCCCACACAACCTCTCCATAGTGTGTGCACCCCTCTTTCAAAAGACAGGAGTCCAGGCTGCCCATAACCCACACTGCACCAGAAATGAAGCCACAGTATGTTTTTATCCCTTTATTTTGCCTACACTGCCTGCCTGGTCCCTCTGCAGTAGTTATCTGATGAGAGAGCAATATCCATTAACCCCACACTGCTGCCCTTATCAGCAGCCTCCTGACAGCAATAACCATGCCCAGGATTTCTGTGCAGCTGCATTAGTACATCTCCTCTTTTACAAAACACCCTTGGTCTGAGTCACACTTAAAAATCCATAAGGACTGTGCAGGTAAGCAGGGTGAGCACAGAAGCAGCAGCTACCTTGCAGAAACAAGCTTCCACTCCACCATCACAGMACTGGYARTAAAAAAGGAAGAGCCACACAGGAGTCAGAACAYCACCAGCTACRATAAAGCCCCCACCTAACCTTATTSCACTTGTTTGCAYTTCCACTGTATCCTTCTAATRACCCAATAAAGTCAGTCACAACTTRGTGTAATTWTTAGCATCTTTGACCTTATCAGCAAATATGAAAAKATCTAAGACTTATTGCCCCAAATGTTACTGAGATTAATCCCAAATAACTTGGAAATATTTTTTCCTCTCACTGTATTAACAATATTTTTAAAATACTAGTCACTGTAAAACCTAGGTATGATTATCTGTGCATAGCAAACCCATTCAACTGGTCTCATCCTCATCAATGAGCAACCAGTAGAAAATCTATTTCCAAAAACTGTGTGAAAAAAAAACAAGAAAGGATCTGTTCACATTAAAAGTAACACAGACATGAGAGACTGACTTTGTAAATTGGTGCAAGGACAATTCTGCCCTGTTATGCCTCACAAGTGAAGGCACAGGCTCTTAAAGGCTGATTCAAAGTTCACTTTAAGTAGAAAGAGAAACACAGTTCTCTGCAAATCTAATAATACAAAGATCATTATCCTTAAAATGCAGAATTCAGTGTTGCTAAGCAATTGATGGCATCTTCAGTGCAAATGCTGAGCTTGAAACAGGAGGAAGATGTGACTTTTAGTCTGTAATTAGCTAGGAACTAGTAATTAGTGAATGCCATTACATTCAGCCATTTCCTCATGCACACATGGCCTTGATACATCTTCATAGAATGTCCTACCACAGGACAGGTTAAGAAGCAGAGACCTAAGGAAAGAACTTGTGATGAGTAAAACTGGTCAGAACTTCACCTCTGTTAAAATCCTGCAGAACGAGTTGAATAATTGATTCCATTTTGGATGACAACTCCACACAGGCAGCATTCATTACTTTGTTCTATACATTTCTCTGCTTTTGCACTCCAAATCTGGGCTGGCTTTGCTGCCACTGCCTGATCTGTGCTGGTAAACAAAACTTTCTAATTCCATGCATTCAATGGAGTGAGTCTCAAAACGTGATAGGGATYTCTTTGTTAAACTGATTTCCTACTCATCTTGCATCCAAAGTGAAGCCATTTTCAGTTGGTGCTGTTCTTCTTGCACACCCCTCACCCCAAAAATCAGCTATTAACTGTGCATGTCACTCTTTGATTCCTCAGCATACATGCTTATAGAGCATGTGTCATACTCCCTCCTAAATCAAACATATTCCAGGCATTTTATTACACTCAGAAAAATTTTAAGATACAAAAGCTGGAGAGAAAGAGAATGCATATTTCCCCTGTACCCTGCCACTGTGATTTACAGAAAAACAGTGCATTAATTTTAAATGGATTAATGTTGAATGGATGATCATTACTCTCTAAAAGCATTTTTATGGAAGACTTGCTGGCCCTTAAAATATGGGCATTTTGCTCAACAAAAAGCACTTGCTAAAGATGCTAACATCTGCATATGTGAAAAAGTAGAAATAAAGAAATGAGTTATATTTCTGTGGCAAGAAYAAATACACAAGGCAGGCTCCTTTCTACTCCACCAGTTATTTCCCTGACTTTCCCCTGGCTGGGAACACAATAATGCACAAAATGATCTTCCACCTGCCACAATTATGGGATACAAACAACACACAGTAATGGCAATATTCTCCTTTTGTGCATCAGAATGGGTCTCTCCTGTGAGTGCTTCTGAGTTCAGTCCCAATGTGTGTAAAAAGGAAACTGCACAAATCCTGCAAACCACACACCAACTGCAGGCTTCCTGCAAGCCAGCAGAAAGCAACCATTAATTCTTCACTGTGGGAAAATACTGCCAAGGTTAATTCAGGGCTGGTCAAACCATAGGTATTAAACAATTTTCAACAGCAACCCAGCAAGCTCAAAGTTGYCACTCTGTAACTTAATGATGGTGACTTGTTGTAATTCTCTGCCAAGATGTCACTGGGTTGTCAAAGGCCAGAAAGCATAAAATGCAGCACTGGGTAGAACAAACATTATCAGGAGAGGGGTTGCAATTTTCAGACAATTAAAACATGCTCACATTAGCAAGATCCTTGCAATAATATGCTTTTCTAAATTCAACAGATTTACTTAGGTATGAATGACAGCAAAGCAGCAAACATCCCTAACTGCCATAAAGTAACCTTTTGATTTCAATGCTAATCACTGATTATTTTTTCTCTTGCAATATGAATTTTCCCATCAAAACTGAAACACTAGATGTGTCATTCCCTAGCACTCTGCAGCAGCAGGCAATTTTAGACAGGGAAGGATGCAATACTCAGTACAGCATAAGCTGCAAAAAGGAGKTGAATCTCGAACAACAGACACATAAACTGAACTTACCAACAGGACCCTGAAAGTCTCAGTATTTCCCTAGAAACAAAATGCATGGCACAGATTAGATTCATTACAACCAAGTTTCAGAGCTGAGTGTCAGCAAGCCCCTRAGGGAATATGCTTCATTTGTTTCCCAGGTGGAACCTCTGCCTGAGTGCAGTTTTGCTCAGAGCACTGTGGAGACCATTCACCAAGGTAGCCTCACCTCATTAGGAGTAATGGAGTCATTTCTAAGTATGATCAGGTTTTGTGCACTCTGCCCACTTTGTCCTGTCAGATGCCTCTCAGTCACCACTGCAGAGGGACCCGTAGTTCCTGTTGGGCCACAGGTATTGTAAAACATGAAAGTGTCACTTCCTGATCCTGCAGTCAGGCAGGCCTTATAGCAGTAGGTCTTAGTGAGAGACCCATTGCCCCTCACTTCAATGAAATGGGGCTGCACTTTCAAACCTTGGGGCAATCTAGCATCAATGTTGTTGTTGGCCTGCTTGTACAAATCAGGAGGGCTCCGTTCTCTGACAGTACAGCACCCTGCACAGCAGGAGCTCCCATACAGACTGTATCTGTAGCACTTGATGATAGAAAGCCCAATGATTGTGAAAAGGAAAACGAAGGAGATGGCRCTCAAAGCGATAATGAGATAAAGAGTGACCTCTGAGTAATTGCTTGGGCTTTTAAAGTGTCTTCTTCTATCAGGGATGATTTTGGAAACTCTGTCCACCACAGCAATGGTGATGGCTACTGATGAGGACATCGATGGCTCTCCATTGTCTCTCACCTCCACCGTCAGGTTGAAAGTAGCTGTGCTGTCCTCCCCCAGTTTGCGAGTAGTCCTGATCTCCCCAGTATGGAGCTCTATCCTGAACAAACCCGGATCTGAGGTCTGCACCAGGTAGAAGAACAACCAGGCATTTTGTCCTGAGTCCCCATCAATGGCTATAATTTTGGTTACCAAATATCCAGCATAGGCCGAGCGTGGGATCATCTCCAGGGCWGCTGAAGTGTTGGTTGAGGTAGGATACAGAATCTGTGGAGCATGGTCATTCTCATCCACCACGTAGATGTAGACAGTGACAGTGCTGCTCAGTGGTGGGATCCCAGCATCCTGAGCCTGGACAATCACCTGGAACTCCCTCAGTGTCTCATAGTCAAAGGACCTGACAGCATACATGTTGCCAGTATCGGATTTAATGGAGACATAGGAAGCAGCTGGTAGCCCTTCAATCTCTCCATCTAGTAGAGAATAGGTCACATAGGCATTTTTGGCGACATCTGGGTCAGTGGCTTTAATAGTGCACATGAAGGCTCCAAGGGGGTTGTTCTCAGGGATATAAACTGAGTACACAGGCTCCTCGAAGCGGGGAGGATTGTCATTGATGTCAGAGATCTCCACATGGATCACCTTCTGGGAGGACAGAGGGGGGCTCCCAGAATCAGTAGCAGTAACTGTGATGTTGTAGGCTGCTGCTTTCTCGTGGTCCAGTTTGCCCTGGGTGACCAAGGTGTAGGAGTTCTTGAAGGAGTTGAGAGTGAAGGGGAGGCCGGGGGGAATGCGCAGGCTCACCTGCTTGTTCAGCCCTGAGTCCTGGTCAGTGACACTCATCAGAGCCACCACAGTTCCTGACCTGGCATCCTCTGGTACTGGGCTGTACAGGGAGGTCAGCTCCACTTCAGGAGCATTATCATTGGCATCCACAATGTTGACCAGCACCTTGCAGTGCCCAGCCATAGAGACGGGGCCCTGGTCAGTGGCTTGGACATAGATCTCATAGGAGGATGCCTCCTCATAGTCCAAAGTGCCATTAACCCGCACCTCCCCTGAATGTGGATCCACACTAAAGAGCTGTCTCACCTTCTGGGGGGTGTAGCTGCCGAAGGAGTAGATCACATCCCCGTTAGAGCCCTCATCTGGGTCTGAGGCATTGAGTTTGACCACTAGTGTGCCAGGCAGGGAGTTCTCCAGAAGGCTCACGGTGTAGGTGGAGCGGTCAAAGGCAGGTGGGTTGTCGTTGGTATCCACAACTCGCACAGTGATCTGGGCTGTACCCGATTTTGGGGGATCCCCACCATCCACAGCAGTCAGCACCAGCTGCTGCAGGGCACTCTGCTCCCGGTCCAGTGGCTGCTGCAGCACCAGTTCCAGGAGTTTGCTGCCGCTCTGGAAGCCTTTAAGGTCCAGGGCAAAGTGGCGACTGGGGCTGAGCAGATAGTTCTGCACGGAGTTGGTGCCCACATCAGGGTCCTGGGCACTCTCAATGTGGAAACGGGCCCCGGGCACGGCAGACTCACTGATCTCCAGCCGGTAATCCTGGCGGGGGAACCGCGGCGCGTTGTCATTGATGTCCAGCACCTCCACCTCCACGTTGTGCACCTCAATGGGCTGCTCGATGACCAACTCCAGGCTGAGGAAGCAGGAGGGGCTCAGCTCGCAGAGCGCCTCGCGGTCCATGCGCTCCCGCACCAGCAGCGCCCCGCGGCCCAGCTCCAACTCCAGGTACTGCCGGCCGCTGCCCGAGGTGATGCGCGCTCCCCTGGCCGCCAGCCGCCGCGGATCCACGCCCAGGTCGCTCGCCACGCTGCCCACGAAGGCGCCGTGCGGCAGCTCCTCCCGCACCGAGTAGCGGAGCGGGCCGCCCGCCGCCCGCCCGGCGCACAGCCCCAGCAGCAGCAGCGGGCCCAGCACCGCCGCCCCGCCGCGGCTCCGCCGAGCGCCCGCCGCCATGGCCGGGGCGGGGGGTGTGGGTACGGCAGCAGCCGGAGCCCGGAGCCGCCGAGCCCGGCCCCGGCCCGGCCTCACTCCCCGCCGCCGCCCGGCCGCCTCATGCAAGCGGCGAGCGGCAGCCTCCGGCCGCCCCCGGCCCCGCCGCCGCCCGCTCCATGCCCGCCGGCTGCGCGGAGCGGCGCCTCCGACCTCCCTCCCTCCGGCGGCTCTCAGGAGGATGAGGAGGAGGAGGAAGGAGGAGGGACCGGGACTTGCCGGATCCGCTTTCTCCTGCTCCAGCTGCCGCGCGGGCGGAGGGGGGGGTGGCCGCTAAGCCGCGGCTGGCGCCGGTTCAGCACCTGGGCCGGGAACAGCGGCACCGGCCCCGCCCCGCCCGGCCCCGGCACACGTGCGGCGGCCCCGCCGAGCCCCGCGACCCTCGCTGCCGGCCGCCGCCGAGCCCGGAGGGGCGCGGCTGCTGTGCCGTGCCCGCCGCTCCTCGTCTCCGCCCTGGCTTCGCTGCTGAGGCTTTGGGGGCGCGGGGAGCTGACAACTGCATTCACTCGCGGACCTGCTGCTGCTGCAGAGCTGAAGTACATCCGCTTGAGAGGGTTAAATCAGCGCAGAGCTCCGACGAAAATGGGCTTCCAGCCAGGTCTGGTGCCGTTTGAGTGTTGCTGCAGTGGGTTTGACGACCTCTTTCTTGGAGACCTGCCCCTCTGCTCCCTCGGAGATTCATCCTYGCTGCAGCACCATCCCCCTGCCCAACCTCTACGGGCGCCCCTGCGCTGCTGCCACCCACCTCCGCTCGGCTGAGAGAATTCTGCAAGTCACACCCATGAGTTACGAGCATTTAAGGTGAGCCTCAGTTTCTCATCCAACGCAATRCACAGGCTCAAGGTGATCAGGTGCAGCTGCAGAGAAGGTGGAACATGATCTGTTTCCCAGTTGCAGTTTTTTCCTCCTCTCCCCTTGTGACAGAGGACTGACAAAAAACAGTCACAAAATTGWACAAACTCAGCAGTGGGGGTGGAGATGCTTCACCTGCAATGAGTTTTACCCCAATGTCAAAAGTCCCAGCAAAGACAATAAACTTAACTCCCATTCATACACAACCTAAGTCACTAAAGTGAGAGATTTAATGAGACAAACCACAGGCTATTATCCTCCAGRCATGCACCTATGTYGCACCTACTGCCCAATGCAGAAACTCTTTCTCTACAAGTGTTTCTTTCCCTGTTGTTTTCGGGTTGTTCTCCTTTCTTTCCCCATAAAGTCTTTTGGAACACACAAAAAATCCTCTCTGGATTGGGCTGCTCTGTCAAGGGGAGGGGTGACACAAACATGCAGCTGAAACCTCTTTCATTGCCCTTTGYTGGCCTGGGCACCCCTCACCATGAGAACATTATAAATCTCTAAAGTTTTTTCTCTGACATACCTGGTACACAAACCTCAGAACACAACTGCCCTCACTGACTCAGCACCACTGAGAACTGCTACCAATCTATCACCTTTTATCTGGGGCTACCTCTACCAGAAGAGACAACATTACCCCATTTTGGCTGATGGTTCCTTTATTCTCAGCCCATTTTGGGGGCTCAAATGTTTGCCCTCATATTTATTCTAATGGGCCCAGTATCCCAGTATCTGCAATTACTGCTGTCAAACCACCCAACCCTGTATATATTTTTAAGAAGGATAAATGTAGGTCTGTGCAGACCAACAAGAGCAGGTAGAGATGCCAAGTGCCTGGAACACCTGGAAAATTGCCCGTTTCAACCAGTTGCCAGGAACCAAACACTTAGAAAAAAATTAACTTCAATTCTTTGGCGAGGCACCCACCTTCAAGATCACATTATTCACAGATTCAGAACAAAATACCTCGACAGACTCACCAAAAAAACCCCCAAAATGTGCCAAACAACAAAACCCCCACCCATTAAAGAACTCAATAWCCTGTTGAATGCAATAAAAATGTAAGTTATAGCACCACTAACACACACGAACTATAGAGCCATACGTCAAACCAACTTGCAGGCATTATGTAAGACAGAACCCTGAAGAAAGACACCCTCAGTTTTCCAAAAACCACACAGTGATTTCACCAGACAGTGCACAGATCATGTCTGCCCCACACCTCCATGTGTACACCCACTGAGTCCTGTAACAAACATACAAAAACCAGCCAAAAGCCCCAGCAACACTGGCAACATCTAAGGCCTGCCTTAAACAACATTTAATGAAGACTCCAGGAAAGGGACAATGCCCGTGGAGGTGGTGGGAAGATAAATCTCATCTCTGTAGGCAGTAACTTTCTAGCCACAAGCTGATTGTACTCTGTGTGTACAGAACACATCATTCACACATCCAAGGGGGTTTAGTACCTGCAAGGAATCTTCCACACTGTTTCTGGACCTCAGTGAGTTACCTGTGATAGACATTCAGGCTCTGCTCTATTGTATTTCAAAAAGGAAGGGGTGATGAACCCTCAAATCCTGGCCCACCTCATTATTTACGCATTACCTTGGTTCCTCTTTTCTCACACCCTGTGTCTCAGTGGTCAGCCAAGGCTGCACAGCCAAAGTTTTGCCAAACACCACAGAACATAAAACTGAACAGAGATAATACACATATTCCATAATATCTTCATTCCCATCAAACAGRTCTCTCAACCTCAAGTTCTTAGAAATTTTTTCTCCTGCTTTCAGAAGATCTAAGATTGCCTGGCTTCTTGCCTTTTTTGTAAGTTTTATAGCACCAATAAAATGTTACTCTGATAATCATTGTATAAATTGATACTATAGYTTGGCTTATTTACAGTAGCATTGCACAAATGTCACAGCCTTTCTCAAAAAGCTTGCTTTATGAAGGTAATGCTGACTACAGAGTGGATAAGTGATATACCAAAATGTGTTCTGTTCTGATTAAATGTTCCCCAGGTCCTTTTAAATCTCTATAAAATTCATCAGTGGTCATAATAATTGTAGTTATTTCCATCAGCTTCAATGTTAATGTTGAGTCAGTCCTGCAGGCTGTGATTTTTAATTTAGGAAAAATTTCAACTGAGAAAACACTTTAGGATCTAGTCTGTAGTAATATTGATTTTTCTAGTAATAGACAAAAATTGAAACACGGAAAAATGTAATTTCAGTTTCAATTGAATCAAGGCTTGGGGGCTTCCTAGTTTTCTTTATTCCCCAGAGTTTTCCTTTTCAGTAATTTCTTGAAATTTCATCCAAAATTTTGAAACACCTTCAAATCTCACTAAAGAAAAATGTGCCCATTGAGTTCAGAGCAATGCAAGAGAATCAGAATTCATCTCTGCAGCAAAACCAGCTGATAACCCTGATAACCCCTGGAGTATTGACCACTGCCTGTKTGCAGTATCTGCACAGGCCTCTGCTGTTTGCTGACACACAAAAACCGCACCAACTTAATTAGCTTGGCTAAATTAAATRGCACAAGTACAAACACACAGGTGAAGCAAAGAATACTGATTTTATCAAGTCCTGCACAATGAAATGAAGTATATCTCAGGATAGCTATATATTGATATGTAYATACCCCAGCAGGCACAGCAATAGAACTATTTCAGTATGGAAAATCCTCACAATTCTCTGCACGTCTTCCTTGAAACAGTTCTACATATAGATATGCCTGAATTAATTAGCAGCCTGATGCAGTGCCACAGAGACATGAACAGAATCTGTGCAGATTTTCCTTTTGGTAATGATACAATTACATTCAGATACACTTCTGGAGGTATTTAGGCCCTTGAAAAGTTCACCCATTTCCAATCACACTTCTACAAGTAATTTTTTYCTATGAAGTTGTAACAAGGATCTCATAAACTTGCTTGGGCAGCAATAAATTTGTGTTCAATTTGCTTCATTGCAGAGCATGAGGTSAAGTCCCTTCTCTGGCTATTTCTGAGTCTCATACAGCAAAAGGAGGGAGAAAGACATAYTAGAAACCAGACAGATGTGAATGTACAACACACAAACTCAAGAGCTCCAAGGTGTTTTGACATTTGAAAAGACATTTCACTTCTTTGTAAATAATTTCTCTTTCAGTAACTCATATCCCTTAAACATTCAATTCAATGACTAAACTAAACTAAACTAAACTAAACTAAAATTTCTTTCTAAACTGGTGGCAAGACACCAGCTCCAAGCACTGGACTCCAGATTTCTGCACATCCTTCACAGCACATAGATTTTTAGTAGCAATGCTTGGGTACTGTATAAAAACAGACATGGTTTCAGCCTACTGATACAACTGTGTGCAAAAAATATGGAGACAAGTCCACAAAATCCATACTTTAGCCATTAACAAACAGGTAATTGGTGTCATCCTCCAGGAAAAAAACTAGATTTGCTCTATGTGCCTGCTTGCATTTGGTGCCTGCAATTTGTCTGCCTTACTTAGAATTAAATCAAGTCCAGAGAAAGGAACATCCATCAGTCATAGGGCAGATTACATCAACCAAAGTGGAAAACATTGCCAATAAATTGTAAGGGAATGATGAGTTTGTGCAGTTTCTTATACATGTTTTTTTTCCTGTGAGCACCATTTTCTAGTCCATGGGTACTTAYGAAGTCTATGGAAAAAAACATTTTGGTATTTTAAGGGGACATTCATGCTACTTTCTTCAGCTCATCCCCATCTTTCACCTCATGTTCTTAGGACTCCTGCACTCTTCTGCAACCCTGCTCACTTCAGTGAGGACCCCTCAATTCTTCTCTGAAGGAGACTGTACAGAGATTTTTTTGGTGAGTTCCCATGCCTCAAGGACTATTTGAGCAGGAAGATAATGCCTAGAGATATGGCAACATAAAGGTCTGCATCCTGTATGGAATTTCTTGGGGATGTGGGATTCCCACTTTTCCTAAAAATGCTGGAAAATGCCTCCCTGAGGRAATGTGAACCACTTATTTCTACACCACAGTTCTTTGCTTCTATGTCCCAGTCATCTTCCACACTTGAATTACTTGTTGACAAGTCATCTTTTCATTTGGAACCTGCCTCTCCCATGTTTGAAATAGACAGATCCTGTGCCAAATCCCTCAGTTGTTCTTTCRTGTCTTTCCTTGAATCCATTTTCCCATTGGTAGGAATCTAACTGGTGAGAATTGCTTTTTGTATCRCAAGCATCTGAAGCCAGGCTATTTAAAACATTGCTGTTATGGGAACTAAGGCTGCTAAACASCCAGAAAAAAATCCTGTTTGTATTTAGGTCACAATTTCTTTGCAATAATGTAACTTGCTTGTTCTRGAAAATGTCATGTAAAGAAATTGGGGTTGGAGTATAGAGAAGGGTTGGTGTTATAAATTTCAATTAAGATAAACCACAAAGATACATAGAGAAAAATTCCTTTTCTTCTCCTGATTGCCAGAGTACATTCAATCATTTCTCACTTCAGGTCTAAATTTTGAGGATGGGCACGTCTGACTCATTSTGTTTGTCTGCTGCTATCTTTTCCTGATGACTTAAAAATGCTTTCGTAATTTATTGCACATAATGTCACACACTGTGCCATTCTAAATGGGAGGACATTAACAACGTGGGCACAAGCAAAATAACCTTCACCTTTCTAAAGTCACCACCAAGCCTGTAAGTGTTAATTCTACTGCCAAATATTTTCTTGAAGGTTTTGGTTGGTGTGTTTTCCTYTATCACCATTGTCTCTTGTTGGAGACAGAATCTTTACCATTTGTCCATGCAGGCTGTGATTCTCCAGCTTAAGCAAAACTAAATTTAGCACCACTAAATTTCACCACAGTAAACTGGTCGTGAGACACACTGGAGCCAAACAAGTTCCTCCTGGTGATTATAATTTAATTTGTTTCTCAGCTCTGGCTGCTGCTTTTCTCCATACTTATATCCACGTGTTGCACCTCCCTCTTTAGAGTTTGAGAACTGGGTTAAGGTTGTGAGGTAGCTCTGACCCTCCTGAAACTGTCTCTGAATGTTTAATTGAATATGTACATATGAATTCATAAATAACTGAGCCCTTGCCTGGAAAGTGAAGACTCAATTTTTCTGCCTTAAGGAACTTCAAAGTTTTCTGCTTTAAGGAGCACTTCTGTGCTCAATTCCCTAAGAAGTGCCTTCATCATAAGCCACAGAATGTCCACTCACWTTCTCCCTTTGTGTTAATTTTCCACATTTCTCTCCCCTCTACATCCTAGGAGCTCTGCATTTGTCCTTGTGGCTATACAAGAAATACACTGTGTTCCAAAATGATGCTGATAAGGTATGCTGAGGTCTCCTTTTCCCCTCCTTTTTGTCTACACAGTTCAGATAAAGTAGGAAGCTAAGCACCAAGCAGTGGCACAGAACCAATGGAAATGGAGACCTAAGTACAAAAATAGAGGGCAARAATCAAAAGTACAGGCAAGGAGTAATATGAGGAACAGTCACCTTCTTCAGTGCTGAGAAAGACCAAAGGCATTTTCTTTAGAACCTGTCAGTGTTTCTCTTTAATAGGGAAAAGAGATCAGGTTTGTATTATTACAGACTGTACAAGTGCCCAAGTACTGTGGATTCCCTCTCTTGAAAACACATGCTGAGTTACATCTCTTAGCTTTGTTTATACTCCCTGCTCACTCCTAAGTGTCTCAGAAGTTAACAACCTAAACCTGAATCTGCCTGGTTTGGATCTAACAAGGAATTKGCAGTTTGGTAGATTTGAAACCACACTGTTTTAATGATGACCTGAGTCTGCCTTTGAGTCTTTTGGAAGTATTGACTGTAAATGTAACCTGCACACCTTGTGCTGGATCAGATTTTGCTTTTTGGGARGTTGATGTTTTCTCCTTCATTTGCACTTTTCTTTCTTGCTCTCCTGTTCACTAAAAACTTTTCCAGGTTTCTTGCATTTCCTAATAACATCTYCATGAATTCTCTTAGTTCATGRWAGTACAGCAAGCAACAGAATGATAWATTTAAGTCATAAAARCATTTCTTAAGTTTTTATTTCAATGCCTAATTTATTGAGATCTGTATTTGGGCAATCATATTTGGTTCAGAGCCATGAAACAATGTGAAAATCTCCTTTCCTCAGCAGCTGCCCTGCTAAGGTACAAACAGCTTTACCCATTGTACTGAAAGGCTAACTCATGCTTTTGTTATTCACAAATACTTTCACTGCAACTTCCTTTTACAGGCCTGCCTAATCCATCCTTAACACTTCTGAAATGTTGCAGACCTTTCACTGAGAGGGAGAGMGCCCAGCCCAGGCTCACCAGTCTCACACCTGCTGCCACTCTGCCTCCTGGTMTTTTCAAAACACCAGCTGAAGCAGGCATTAACCTATTAACCTGTAACTGTGCTGGAATCTCAGGTGCATTCTCTCACCAMAGCACACCCACATGCAACTTCAGTCCCACTTGACAATTTAAATGGGACTTAAGTGTTTTGTGCTTATTCCCTAGGYGGGAATGCCTTCCAATACACATCCACTGAAGGCACTCCAGGCAGCCCACAACACAAGTAGAAAGCTCAGATGCACAACTGGGAGATGGTTGGATCATGCAATGGATACATCTAAGCTGTGTTCATGTTGCTCAAAATTTTTCTAGTCCCTCCTTTCTCTGTGACACTTAGAATGGTTTGAGTTGGAAGGGGCCTTAAAGCTCATCTCATTTCCCCCCCTGCCTTGGAGCCCTTGCCCATGCCACCCTTCCACTATCCCAGGGTGCTCCAAGCCCTATCCAGCCTGGCCTTGGACACTTCCWGGGATGAGGAAGCCACAGATTCTCTGGGTAACCTGTGCCAGRGCCTCACCATGCTCACAGGGCATTCTTCCTACTCTCTCCACATCTCTACTCCAAAGCTCTATGGGATGTTAGCTCTGAACTACAAGGGTCTGTTTCAAACCACCAAGATACTCTCACACAGCACCAAGCCACAATTTGCTCCTGAAGTTAAATATGTAAAGCAGCAGAAAAGTGATGGACAGATTTTCTCAATCTAAAATCAGACCCAGAATGCTCTTATCCTGAGTAATACAGAGCTGCCCTAAATTTCTCAAATTAACAGAACAAGTTCTACTTAATCAGACTTAAAAGTGTAGCAATGACTTTCCCTTTCAAGGTTATATTTTAGAATTAACTTCTTGATTGCTTTTTTCTTGATGTTGGACAAAGTCAATGCCAACTTTGCCAGGAAATCATTACAGCTATGCTTCTTAAAACACAGAAGTGARGCAAATCATGACCTCTCCCTCTGGCTGGTGCAGTCAGACAGCATTCCCAAGCTTTCTGCAGCCAGAGGCTCAGCCATCACCAAGCCAGAGAAGGCAGAGCTGTTGCTATATCATGGACAGTCTTTGCTGTAGAAGGAATGAGCAAGCAAAGGAGCAATGGTGGTGCTCTGAGCTTCCAGAGTTCCCCAGCACAAACACAGGTTGGGTACAGGCTGTTTTCACCACACCTCCCATGACAGACAGCCTGTGGAGTGAACCTCTGCAGGCCTAGTTCCAGCTTTTCATGGTGGGCTCAGGATTAGGCATTGTTTAGATTTGCAATTCTCTGTGTGGTGGGAAGGAAGAAATGTGACTCCAAGGACAAAACAGAACCACAGAATATCCTGAGCTGACTCATAAGGATCACTGAAGATCAACTCCTGGCCCTGCATAGGACACCCCAACAATGTCACCCTATGCCTGAGAGTGTTGGCCAAACACTCCATGAATTCTGGCCTGTTTGGTGCCTCAGCCACTGCCCTGGGAGCCTATTCCAGTGCCCAAGCCCTGGGTGAAGAAAATATTCCTAAACCTGCCTCCTGTCACCAGAGACCAGAGGTGCCTGCCCCCATAAGGCAATGTAGACTGCTCTGGGGTCTGCCCTCAGTCCCCTCTTCCCCTCTTTTCTCCTCTTGGGGAGAATCTCCATCACAGAATCCACACAGCTTTTAGCACAAATGGGAAAGGCTTTGCTGAGCAACACAGGCAAACTCCCAAGAACCCTTTCTCTTGCCCCCCTTGCAGCTGCACTTTCAGCTGCAGGTCCTTGCCTGCAGCTCTGATCCACRTGCCACATCTCATGCAGCCAGATAGAAAATGAAACCCCTTCAACTATTTTAAAGAGCAGCTGAGAGCCATAAAGGAGGCAGGAGGGGATTAGAGCACAGACTCCATAAAACATACTGAATATGTGAGGATTTTTTAATAAGACCAGTATTCTGCTCCACAGCTTTCTGTATTTCATGTGTCTGCACGGAAATGGCTAAACAAGGAAAGTAGGGCAGGAAAATATTTCATTTTGTTCACTAATTCTCAGCAGGCATTTCTGAGCTTAGAAGATTTTTACTTCAAATCCTATTACAAAAAAATCCTGCTGCCCAAACTGTGCTGGTTCTTGGACTATTTATAACCTATAGCCACATATATGATGGGCAAGATGTTAATACTGCAGATTCTGCTGATATTATCTGACCTCAGGACACATCCCATTGATTTCCTTACTCAGCAGAACAAGGAGCAGCATTTGACCCTGACTTACACTCTCTGCTAAGTGATTTTGGTTTATATTTGTTTCTCTGCAGGGTGCTGGCACTCAGTGGGATTCCACACCCTCCTTGCTCCCACCTCTCTCCTAAATAGACACACCAAAGCTCAGGGCTTTTTTTTCTCTGTTGACTTGGAATCTTTACTCCAGCCATTTTATGCCCTTCACTGCACTTTACAATCTCAGTCATATTTAATAAGGTTATCAGAACAGCACAGAGGATTGGATTCCAACTGTGCACTTCCTACTAGTACTGGATAATGTACCAAAATAATCTGATAATAATTCTATGCAGAAAAAGCCCCAGCAACAATTTAGCTTCCTCATTTCTTGTGAACACTTTATCAGTAGTTTGAGTTCATTTCATGTAACTAATCTGAATTTTTCCTGTCTTTAATCCATGACTTGCACCAATTTACTTTCTTTCCTTTTGCATGCAGAGATTTCCAAAACAATATTTATTTAGGATTAGTATAAAGGCAGTATGACTCTAAGTCTGTGCAAATGTTCAAGCACACAAAGAAAATGTAAAACAAGGAATAACAGGAAAAGAAAGCATTAATTGCTACAGAGGACCCTATATGAGGTTTTGATCCAAAGGAATGAAGAGGAGGAAAATTACCTAAAATAAGGTGTAAAGATGGAAAAGATGGAGAAGTGAACTGGAGCCTTAAGATGCTCAGTGGGGAATACAAGAGAACTGGGAAATGAAGGAATTTTACTTAAGACTATAAAAGGTGAAATAAAACAATGATGCAACAGATCCCAGRCAGCACCCATTGCTAATGGGCATCAATGACAAGTCCCAGATCAGTCTCTTGTCACAACTGAATGAGACTGTGAGCCATGACAGCCAATGTCCCTTGTCCCAAAGCAGTGCACACAAGTGATCTGGTCACCAGGGACCATCAGGCACTGATATTTGGGACTATGTGGGTGTGAGTGTGCAAAATCTGGTAAGAAAATGAGAGTGAGAAACTTCAGGGATTTGCAGAATAAAATCACTTTTCCCTGCCACAAGGTCTTACACTCACTCCTGTAATCCTGATTTCTGCATAATAATTCCAGATTCTTCTGTGTGAGACTCAATTTGCACAGACCCTGAGAGGGCTTAGAGTTCAATCTGAAAGAATGAGACTGATGATGGAAGATGCTGTGAGCAACCAAGTTAAAACCACAGACAACACTGTGGGGAGGGACCTAGAGAAGAAAAAGCAATCATGGTTTTTATAACTCAGAGAGACTTTATAAAGGGATGAGGCACAGCTGTATGAGGTCTCTGCTCCAAGTTCACTTCCCTATCTACACACAGACACCAGCTCCTGCACCCTTCCCCACCATTCCTCAGGCTCTGGCACTCACTGCTGCTGTCACTGCTGCAGAACAGGTCGAGCTCCAGGCACTGGAGGGGCTGCAAGGAGCAGAGCAGAAGGGAGATGAGATGGGAGCAGTCAGCAACATCTCTCAGCTCACTCCCTGGGTGGCTACAGCAGCAGAGAATGAGGCAGCAGTGAACAGATTTTAGGCAATACAAGAACTGTAAAACCAAACACTGCATTAAAAAAGGATTTGGCAGCATGGCCTGAGAGATACCTGTGTTGTACAGGCTGACAGGCACAGCTCAGGGTGTGGTGGGAAGCCACTGATCACAGCTGGCCAGTTCAGGACCTGTGTGCCCAGCTTCAACACTGCTGTCACAGCTCTGTCAGACTCACCAGGGCAAGTTCAGCCCTGATTTATGGCACCTGAGAGTACTCAGAAGGGGAAGCAAAGAAAAAGGGAGATGTAATACGAGGTGGGGCAGATTGTGATCAGAAACTCAGGGGAAGGCTTGAGAAGCTGTGGCACTCGTGGTAACAAGAACGAAAAAAAGTACCCTGGAGCTAAACTGGGGCTTTAGAAATCAAGGCAAGACAAAAGTGAGATGGAGGCAAYTGATCACACACCATAAAAGCAGGAAGTCAGGGGAGCTGGGTTCTGTTCACTGTTACATCAGGGACTTCATGACTTTTGGCAAGTATCTAAATTGATTCCTAAGATGTCAGCAATATCTGGCCTCAAATGGCCAGAGCAAGGTTTAAAGCACTGCCAAGGATGCTTGTGTATCTCAAGCAATAAGGTACATGTGCACATGTATAATTTATTGTTTGCACTAGGTGCTGAAGGGAGATARGTGTTTGGGGATTTTTAAGTAAACATTAAGCAAATCTGTTTTCAAATTTCCCTTTGGAATTCTTAAAACCTCAGTGACACAAAATATTTATGGTTTGAATTTTGTAAGACTTCAATATTTATTTCCTTGAGCATGAGAGTTCTACTGAACAGATCAGAGTGATTGACCTAATGAAATATTGCTTTAAAAGCTCGACTACATCCAGTGTTTAGCATGAATTAGTGCTGTAGTATTAATGCAGAATTACCTTATGCATTTTGCATGGATCCTTTTTGTGTACTGAGGGAAACCCACACTGTTTGTACCAGGACCTGCAACTCTGCAACAGGCAGAGGCTGTGGGATGCACAGGRCAGGGTCTCCTGCCTGCTCCTCAGCTGCTCCTTCCAGAAGGRCACAGATCTCCCAACCTCACAGAACACATCTGCTAGCCCTGGAACACCTCAAATGACACCAGGCTGCCAGCTTTTAACAACTCAGCTGAGCTCAGCATATTCCTGCCATGGCTGAGCAGAGAAACCACAGCAGGACATGTGAGACTCTGGGTGATAAGCAGGGATGATGATATCAAATGTACTCCCTGAAATCAATCCCCTCTCCTTGTACTAATCAAAACATTGTCCTCCACAATGAGATAAATGCAGTGCCTCAGCAYGATTTTTGCATTTGATATTCCTTGCAAAGTGTGCTCTTTGGAGACAGATYTCAGGATTGGGCATTTGGAATACAAACTATCACTGGCCACATGGTTAGGAAAAAATTCAAATAATGTCCAGCAACACCAGTGTAGCTCCTGGGGTTCTTTATCACTCTGAATAGTGGTTAAAGACAGAGTTTAGAGACCTTCAGATCCAGTTCACTGAGTGGACATATCCCCCCAAGGCATTTCCATGGTGGGCAGGGGAGGCATTTCTATGGAAACAGAGGCAAATCAAGGTTTACAAGAACACAAAAAGCAGTGTGGTTCTGTCTGCTGGTTCAGTGAGAACAGGGAGACTGGGTCTGGTCCTTCTCTCAGGGGTTTATGTGATTTAAATCAGAGTGAAATGCAAAAATGTTTCTGAGGGTAGGAACTAGATTTCAGGAGAAGGTAAGGAAAAAGAGACAAGCATAGGAGAGGAACAAAATAAAAACAGAGAGACAAAGATGTTTTGAAAGGCAGGGAGGTACAAGCCAATACATATTGCTCTCATTTGGGTACTTAATCSTTTCACCATGAACACCATAGTCATCTTTCTGCTGAACATACACTGGGAGCAATCCTGACATTGTATTTTCACTAAAGACTTTCAGCTCTCCTTTAATCCTTCATTCAAGAATTCTGGCACTTAAATTCAGCCACAATGGGAACTCTGCCAAATTTTAACACTGATGAGTTATTTTCTGGTGGTTTTATACTGCTGAAATACAAAAGCCTGAACAATCTTCAGYCTTGCTAGAATCTCTCTGAAACAAAGCATCTTCACTCTAGGTAAAAGTATTAGAAGGAAACAGTTATTAGATTTCTGAGGTATAAAATATTTTATCTATTATCTTCCATTGTGATACATCTGTTAAATTACTATCCTCTTGCATCATGCAATTAGTTAAGTGTCTATTTATGCTCATTTTTTATACTTATTTGTTCATTCCTCTGGTCCTGAGCTGGGCACTGTGTTCATTTTTGGGGTTTTTTTTTTCCTCCCAGTTCTCTGTCCTCAGTTCCAACCCCAGCCTCAATTTTGGTCTGGGCCACAATCATACAAGTGCAATTATCAGAAGGTCCTGCCAGCTCTTGGCTGGATCAGGGCTCTCTGCTGGCAGGACTCAGACAACTGAGCTTTCCAGCTCTTGTGATTATCTACCAAGTAGAGTGAACAGCAATTTCTCAAAAGTTTGTAACTGAGCCAACCTTAGCAGCTCTTAATGGCTATCAAGGCTGACACAAAGACCACTTTGCAACAAATACCAAGTCCTTTTCCAAAACATATKTCAGCAAGACATTTAAAGGAAASATCAGACACATTCCACATCAAAAGCAGYGTGGGCAGCAGGTCAGAGGAAGGGATTCTGCCTCTCTTCTTGGCTCTGGTGAGACCCCACCTGCAGCTGCCTCCAGCCCTTGGGTCCCCAGCACAGGAAGGTCAAGGACCTGTTGGAGAGAGTCCAGAGGAGGCCACCAGGCTGATCAGGGGGATGGAGCACCCCTCCTGTGAGGAAAGGCTGAGGGAATTGGGACTGTTCAGCCTGGAGGAGAGAAGCTTCAGGGTGACCTCACTGCAGCCTTCCAGTACCTAAGGGAGTCTAAAAGGAAGATGGAGAGAGACAATTTACAAGAGTGTGGAGTTATAGAATAAGGGGGAATGGCTCCCACTGCCAGAGGGCAGGGATGGATGGGATATTGGCAGGAATTGTCCCCTGGGAGGGTGGGGAGGTCCTGGCACAGGGTGCCCAGAGAAGTTGTGGCTGCCCCTGGATCCCTGGGAGTGTCCCAGGCCAGGTTGGAGAGGGCTTGGAGCCACCAGTCTGAGAAATGACCAAACTGTGCAGTCAAACTTGTCTGACAGGTAATGCCCAGCTCCCTATCACCACCTGAGACACCTGAGGGTTTCTGTGATGACAGGGTTTCTGTGCATCAGACCATTTTTGTAGTAACAGTATGAGCACAGCCTAAATGCTGAAAAGGTTTTGTTCATTCATTAGTGGRCAGAGCTGAAAACACAGAAGTCTGTGGCTCCAAGACCAGCAATTGCAATTGGTTTCATTAAGTAAAATAGAACAATTTTAAAGTTGCTTATGCTGTTGAACTTCCTTTCATCTCTTACTGAAGATGAGAGTTCTCTTCAGATGSCACATCTGAAACCTATCCTTTGGCTTAAGCAAATATCTAAACCTATCCTTTGGTTTAAGCAAAATATCCCCCCATAAACAACATAGATTTGATCCTGGAAGCAAATTAGATTGTATCTTTGGATACAAGATGCTACTGCTGACAGTAATTGCTGCTGGTCCTTTTTTCCTCTGTTAAAGTATTTGGAAAAACAATCCTTTTAGAAGAATKATTACTACATTAAAAATGCATGGTATTAAGTGACTCATCACTATTTATAATAGTAACGAAAAAGTGTTTTTCAGGCAGGACACTTTTATATATAAAATTCCACCAGCTTTATTGGAAGCAAACCAGGCTTGAGCATTAGCAGTGGCCAAATATAGCCTTGGAACAGTTTAAATATATAGCATTAAGGTTGATAAATAGAATAATTCTGCTACCTTTGAGGTGACTGGAAACCCTGGGTACAGAGATAATGCAATATACATCTGTTTGAGATTGTTAATGTGTTTGAAATGGCCACAAACTAGGGAGATTTCCAGACTGCACACATAAAACACTTATGCCAAGACTCTGATTAATTTAGAGACAATATATTTTTTTACAAGGGAGAAAAAATGTGTCCATGTTTTCAGAGGGGGAAAAAACCTACAGCAAAATTGTAGTGTTGTAACTCCATCCTTGTTCTTCTGTTCTAACATGATCTCAATTCTACAGGAACTGTTAGGAGGGAGTAGGGACATTTAAATTCACCTTTGACTTTTCAAATGTCTTGGGCAGCCACTATGTTTCATCAAGTTTAATCCAGTACTGTCAGTTTTGCAGGCTTTCCAGGAGYCTCAATTACCTGCATGACCCACAYTTCCCCCAYCTCCTAGATAAGAACACAAACAAAACARAAGAGAAACACTTGGTGATGAACTATTCATTCATAGAATGGTGACAGCTTGATGTTCAAAAACATCTGGACCCTCTTTGAGCAGGCTGAGTGAGGAAAACCTGTTTTTATAAAACATGACATGACAATGGTAAAGGGCCCCACCAGACTAAGAGCTCCAAAGTGATCATATTTTTCAGTGCACATTTGTATTCTGCAGCTTTATTCTGACCATGATCAAACTGGCAAYTTTCCATGTTGTGTATTAGCTCAGGTTAATTGTTCCTGTAGTTTTTTWAATAAGGTGAGAGGCATTAAAGAGGTGGAATGCCTTGCAGAGAAGCASAGTGCTGTAAAAGAGAAGACAGGAACTTGCTAATTCTAATCCCTAGACAAATATATAATAAGATTAAAACAAAGATGAAAGTGCAAATAGCAATCCTAAACCAACAACCCCAGATCCTTTGAAGCTAYTCCAGCTGGCAACTTTGACTACAAGTCATTTGCTAGGGTGGTTTTACTTCACCAGCCCCAAAAAGGTGAGATGAGGTAGCAACTGTATCTCCTCTGACTGCAGGAAAGGAATCACTTCCTTTTTCCACCAAATCTCCTTCCAACCAATATGATACTGAAAACAAATAGCTTTAGAGATTGATTATCTTTAGAGTATTTGTGATTGTTCAATAAAAAACAAAACCAAACCCACACACAGCAATAAAATAAATCCAAACACGTGAAGGATTCACTTGGAGGAATATATATAGGTAATAAAATAGACATAGGTCTGTTATTATTATTAAAATTAGTATTCTACAAAACTGAGTCAACTTCTCCATTAAGGACAGCACAGAATCACAGATTGGTTGAGGTTGGAAGGAGTCTCTGGAGATTGTCTTGTCCAACCCCACTTCCTAAGCAGGGTCAAGCAAAGCAGGTTGTCCTGGACCACACCCAGATGGCTTTTGAATATCTGCAAGGATGGAGACTTCACAATCTCCCTGGGCAGSCTGTGCCAGTGCTCAGCATCCTCACAGTGGGAAAAAACCCAACCAACAAAACAAATTACTCAAGCTTAGACAGAGCACCCTCCTCTCTTCTTCTCACTTCACCCTTGAGAAGGGCCTGGCTCTATTTTCATACAGAGATCCCCCCAGCCCCACAGCCTTCTCTTCTCTTGGCTAAAAAGTTCCAGCTTTCTGTCTTTCCACATATGAGGAAAGCTTCAGTCCCTTTGTTATCTTGACCACTGGCCTGTCTCCAGTAGCTCCAGATCTGTCTTTTTTTGAAATCACAAAGCTGAAAGACTGAATTCAAGCTTTTATTGAAATGTCTTCATATCATAGGTATGATCACAATCCTGTGAATTTAATATCATGTAATGAAAAGTGTTTTAACCATAAGGATACTGCACCAATCTCCATATAACTTTCAGCTATAAAGCAGAACCCAAAAGCTGTCTAGAACACATTCCCAAGACACAGAGCAAACAGGTGTGCAGTTCAAAAGATGAAGACCTCACTCAGCTGTAAGACTTCCCTGCTCCCTTGCTTCTGACCCCAGCAAAGGAATTGGAAAAGGTTGAGAAGTAACACCACAGAATCTTTTGGAATCAATACCTTTGGGTTTTGTGAGGGAACATCATAAACTTTGATTTTGCAGGCCAGTGCTGCAAAGATGTTTGACTTTTGCAGARTAAGAAAGAAGTGAAAAGCCACTAAAAACAGTGTCAAGACCCATCAGAGTGGGACCAGCCATGGGGGAGAGGGAAGAACTAACAGATCAAAATATAAAAATCATTCYTTTGGAGAAGAAAGAATCCAAAGAACAAAAATATGTTCATTTTCCTTAGARAGGCTGCTCAAAGACTAGAGACTTCAAGCCTTTTTTTTTTTTAATGTACCTTCTCTCTATGATATTTAACTTCCACTTGCCTTATTGGTCAAATTTGCTTTTGTTCTCTGGTAGCACCAAGTCTTTGAGCTATTGCCCTGCCTGTTTCTTTGCCTTACAAATTCTCAACAAAAGACCTTAATTCCCATGTGCCTGCTTGCCCCCTTTTTAGTTTTGATGCTGGATTTTATTGCCATTCTTTTGATTAATTGTGACTTTAAATAATCTTCAGCAAGCCACAAGTTCTTTTGTTCTTTTGAAACAAGCAAGCTGTAACCCCAGAAGTACACAGAATTACAGATTTATTGAGCCACACTAAAATCCAGCAGCTTTGTCTCCAATGGGAAGCAGAGGATGCACAAAAACATGGACCAGTGATCCCCTAGAGCCACCATCCCATTTAATGACAATTAATCTGTATTTTCCTCTGCTTTCAGTATCTTCAGTGTGATATTGAATATGTGACTAATTACTCAAGGGAAGGGAAATTGCTGTCACCAAGGAAGAACCAAAATATTGAGAGTTAAAAATCCTCAGTTCCCCACTACCTGATTTCTATCATAGATTTCTAAAAGAACTGAYAAATAAAAGCACAGCATTGAAGAGAATTTGTTTTGGCTTAGTTTGTTTTGTTTTTAATATAAACCTGTCAAGTCTGAAGTAATCTTATAGAAGAAAAACAACTGCAGGCATTAATTTAAATTGGTGAAATCCAGCCTGTGTGATCACAAGCCCATTACCCTGTTTGATGGGATACAAATCTGGAGGAAGGACTAAAAGAGAAATGAAGGTACACTGAAAAGGAAGGGAAATAGTCATAGATTTATCAAAGACAGCAATTTGCTAGACTGGTTTTCAATTCTCTTCAATAGAAACAAACTGAAATTCATCTCATCTATTCTGATTTTAGTACAACGTTGAATACAGTACAGCATTAAAAAGTTTAAGACACAAGAAGTTGGACTATTCTAAGAACAGTTCCAGAGAACAACCATATGGAATAACTCACTTCAGAATCTGGATATCTGTCAAGGTAAAAGTTCATTCATTTGCTCTCAGTGCTGTCTGTAGGCTTTGTCTGAACTCATATAATGAAGAAAAACAGGATGATTTGTTCTGAGCAGGTGACTAAGACTTTTTAACATCTAAGGCTCAAACATCAAGCGTTTAGATGGATGAATTTGGGCTAAAGAACCATCTTGGGAATTAACCTTTACCCATCCACCTCTACCCCCAAAGAAGTTCTGCAATACTTATGTGACTGATTAATCCACTTAYTAAAACTATGGAGGRGGTAACTGGCTTCCCAAGAAKAATCAGGTGATGCATTCCCTATGACCTGGGCAAGGAAATATTCCCATCTACATAGGAAGYCCTTTCTCTGAAACATACACAAGTCTGGTCACTTATTTGCAAGAAAAGCAAGAAATACATATCCAAAAATTAAAAACTGATGCTGAGAAGGGATAGCAGCATAATAAGGTAAGTGCAGAGGTGACCATAGGAAAAAAGACTGCAACAGATCAACTTGTTTAGCTTGGTAAAACAGAGGCTAAGAAAGGATGTGGTTGCTTTCTAAGCTGTGGATRAAGCAAGATGCAAAGAGGGAAAGCACTACTCATACTAAAAGGGAATTGCTGGCACAAAATCAAAAGTCTACAAACTCATAGCAAAGAACAGTTGGCAGAATGTCAGGAGAGCATTTCAAAGCCTTAGAGGAATAACTTCCCACYAGGAATAATGGGCACAGCCTAGTGAATTTTGTAATTAAAATTACTATGGTTACAATTAAAATTTAAATATTTTAATTTCAATATCTACTATTAAATTGGGACTGATACAGGAAAGGACTGGACTTGATCTAAATTAAATGTTTTCTTGTGTTATGCTTTCACACAAGGATTACCCTTCCTCTGCCCACATCACCATTCCAYCTCATCCTTCCTTTCCCCTTATCCACCTCCAAATACAATCATATTACTCTCCACATCCCCTCAAGCCCTTTGTCTCCACCAACTCCTCCTGTCACTCTCTCTTCCCCTCCTTCTAAAAATAACACTCCAAGGCAGGCATTGGACAAGCAAAGTTTCAGCCCAGGCATTTGCAGAGTTTACAAGACTCAGTGTCCTTTTGCAGAACACATCCTCCTTTGTGAAAGGTGATTGGAGTGGTCAGAAGGAGGCACTTTSCTTTGCTGAATTTTCTTTGATCATTGCTCCCTCTAGGATTTTCTTGGCCTGACCCCAAGAGCAACGTTCATAGCTAAAAAGKCTTCCTAAAAACTGAATTCTTGTAATGTGGAGATAAGACTGCTGGTTCTAAACAGGTTGTTATTGGCACTGACAGGAAGAACTGGGGAGGTGCTTCACTCTTACATTTGACTGTGTTATTCCCATCAGAATGAGCCACAGGGAGGGCTTGCACACACATCTGCTCTTCACTTGAGTGAGGAAGCCACTGATGCTTTGCCTGCAGCAGTTCAGCCTCAATTGCCAGCCTGTCTCAATGGAAGTGGATCCATTTTTGTCACAGGAAATGCATGCCATGTTGTGCAAAATTATTCCACTCCCATTACAGTTCAGCGAGAAAAATTCTCCATTGCGAGGTTCTATTTTTGGGTGTAACCTAAATATCGAATGCCAAGTCACAGAGAGGTCACCACGCTCYGAATGTGGAAATATCTCACAGGCCTTTTGTGCAGCACAATGGCCAACACAAGCAGACAAAAGAACTGGAGCAATCCAGTGCTGCATCACAACCCCAGAAATCAGTCAGGGAACCACTGCTTGCTTTAGTGACCACTCGTGCCTTTGTCTCTCCTGAAGCACAGCAGCGTGCCCAGCTTTCCACTCAGCTGCCCTTCCTGCCATGCTGAGAAAGACACAACAAAATACTGGAAAAGATACAAATACAGTTTACTCTACTGCTGTCATGGCCATAACAGAGCTATTTATAGCTCTAACCCAAATAGAAAACATAAAAGCACAAATGGGTCTCATGCATCTGCATGTGTAAAACCATTCATGCCCATTGTTTAATTCAGTAGCAAAAGCAGAACATGAATAAAGMAATCAATCTAAATTTTGAAGATACATCTGATTTCTGGAAATTCARTTAAATTTTTGTATATGYAGATCTTTTTCTMACCYACACGTACTGAAATTTGTAATCACCTCCTCAACTCAAAAAACCCAACAAAACAAAAATCAGGTCTATTTAAGTTCTGCTAAAATTGTAATTTTGAAATACTTTTCAGTGCTTTGAATGCTAACAATGAAGTTGCTCTTAGTGCCTTTTAAATATATTTTACTTTCTTTTTGTTACATTTATTTTCTTAGGGAGTAATACAATCACCCCTCCTCAAAAGCTCAAAAGGTCATAAAGATTTATATTTTAAACTCCAAATGAATTAGGCTGAAAGCACTTACAGACTGCATTTAGACAGCATCCAAAATTACATTTTAAAATTTTTAACTAAAATTTCTAATGGTAGGTACATATATATGTACATAGTGAATTCTCCAGCCACTGGAATGATCAGCACCATATTAATAACAACCAGCATGATTTTGGTTTCAAGGCTAGATGGATTTTTACARTCTCTGCCTCTTCTCCCCTACTCAGCTCAAATAATGTAAAGCCTTTGGACTTTCCACATAAGCCATATCTATGGTTGCCCATCTCTGAGTATTAGAAGCCAAGGAAATAAAATTGCCAAAGATGACATCTGGGATTTATTTTGCCCATTCTCAAAAGCTGCAAAAAGGTGTCTYATGTTACAAGTTTAAAAATTCACCTGAATGACTGAAATAGATGTAATGAGACACATTTCAGTTCTGATCATGGAGATTAGGGATACTTGGGCATTTCTCTTATTTGGTTCTTTAATGTGTTGGTAACCTGAGTTTCCATATCTTGCTCAGCTGGAACAAAGAGATGAGTTTTGGCAGGTTTTTTGGGGGTTTTGTTTGGGTTTTTTGTTGTTATATATATGTAATCAGTATTATTAATTTTGCAATTATGAATGACTCTCCAGCCAACGTTACACCCCCAGACACTGTCAGGGCTCTTGCAGACACCTTCTGAGTCAAGATATTGCCAAAACATTTTTTCTCCCCATTACAAAGGTTCTAACACAACTTTTTTGTTTTTAAGATCCTCAAATAATCAATTATATTCCCAAAGTATCCAATGCATTCGGTACAGATCCTTCTTTACATATACTGCCAACTGCTATTTTCCTAGAGTCTACAGCTGCTTAAAGAAGGACACCAACTCTTCTGCTTTTGAAAGTCCTAGTTATTCCACACACCCCTCTCTGAACAGGGAGAAACCCACAACATCTGCAACCCTCTGCTGCTACAGAGAACAGAATTTAAAACTAATGATGACTGATTAAGTACTAGGGAAACCATCATGTGTAAATCAAATCTGGTCAACACATAAATAAGGGAAGGCGTGATGAATTAATTGCATACTGAAGAGCAAATTTGGAACTTTTCTAGGAGGGAAAGCTTACAAAAACTCACTACTTGGACATTCAGGAGTTATAAACCAAAGTGTTAYATAAGTTGAATGTATATTTGATCACCCAAAGAAGTTATTGAAGCCACCCTTACATCAAAGTTCAAAGAGGGGCTGGGCATTTACATATCTTTAAAGGTATGTATAAATAAAGATTTCGAAGGTGAAAATAAGCATAATGGCTACAGATTTAGGACAGCCTCTAATAATTGTAAACTAGAATAAGAAACAACAGCAGGAAGCAGATCACACCATGTCTGTCTAAGCTGAGTTCTTACATTTCCTGTAGAAACATCTGGAGTAGCTCCTACCAGACACAGAGCACTGGCCTGGACAGACCCAAGGGTGGTTAGTTACTGTTATGCACACCAAGGAATTTGACAGTCTGYAGGCAAAACATCTCAAAACTTCATAAAAAATATAAAGATGACTCACAGGACCTATTAAAAATAGATATAAGACAACTGAACCTTGGACAAGTAACACAGCAACACCCAGCAGATCAGGCCTGCAGACCCAGCCCATCTTGTAGCCCTCCATTGTGATCAGAAGATATTTTCTCCTGAAAATCCACTCATCCCACTACTGAGAAGAAACCAGCTTAATCAGAGGTCCAGAAGATTGTTATTAYTTTAGATTCACAAAACCTATGGATTGCTTGGAAAGTGAGATGAGCCCTACAAGTCACATTTCCTAAAGAGGTGCTGGATATGGAATGACAGCTATTCCACCACAGAATTACCTTAGGCATTGCAGACCAGCATCTTGGCTCAAGAAACTACTCCCCCTCAATGAAAATCATCTCAGGAATGTCAGGGCAGGGATAAAAAAAAAAAGAAAGAAATGATCACAGACACTATATAGTGTATCTTAGAATCACCTATGGATCAGAAAATTGCACAGACTCTTATCAAGCCCCTACTTAGCTCTCTGAAGACAACGGCTTGGCTTGCAAGGTATTTAGTTTTCACTTACACCTTTGCCTTCAGTTGTGTCTCAAGGTCCTTCATGTTTACAGCAGAAAAAAACCCTCTTTTGTCATCCCACGACAATATTTTAGCCAAAGAGATTCTTAGCTTTAGGAAATACATAAAAGAAAGTGAAATTTCCTCCAGGTGCCCCAAACTGACACCTGTTTTCCTGCAAATTCCCTCAGTATGTTCTGCACTGAGCAGCCCAGTGCAGATGCAAGGCCACATGGCTGGGAGAAAAGAGCGAAAGGAAGAAGCACTTACCACGAGGACAGCACTCAGCCGGTCACTTTGGACCTGCTGCACCTGGATGCAGGGTCCTGGCACTTGCAGCCTTGAGCCACTAGGAACATTCCCAGCATCCCCATTTGGGATGCTGCTGTTACTAGGCCCCAGACCTACAGATGCCCTGTACAAGTAGGTGTGAGTGAGTTTACCCACACCAGTGACCTCCAGCATGTCCGGTGGGAGGTGGGAGCTGGGAAGCATGTGCACACTGTAGCAATACTTTTTATAGTCATCAGCTGGGCAGCAGCAGCCACTGCAGCAGCAAGTCTGGCACCGGCACAGCCGGACGAKGGCGAGGAAGAAGATGAAGGCTGCRAAGATGAACGAGACACAGGCAAGGGAAGCGATCAGGTAGATGTTGGTGGCGTTGAGCAGTGGTGCTGGTTCCCCGCTGTCGTCAAAGTCCGGCAGTGCCTGGGGCAGGGTGTCAGCCAGCAGGATGCCCACGGTCACCGTGGAGGAGAGAGGAGGGTCCCCGTGGTCCCGCACCACCACCACCACCTTGTGCTTGAGGAGGTCGGTGGAGCGCAGGGAGCGCGTGGTGCGCAGCTCGCCAGAGTGCGCTGACAGCTGGAACAGCGTGGAGTCRGAGGAATGGGTGAGGTGATAGGAGAGCCAGGCGTTCTCGGCATTGTCCTCATCATCTGCCACCACTTTGGTCACCAGGTAGTCCTCATCAGCCAGGCGGGGCACAACTTCCACAGCTACGGAGCCATTCTGGCTGGTGGGGTACAGGATGGCCGGGGCATTGTCATTCTGGTCTGAGATGTAAACATTCACTGTGATGGCAGCACTCAAGGCTGGTGACCCATTGTCCCTGGCTTCCACTTGGAAATGGAAGCTCCTAAGCTGCTCAAAATCAAAGGCACGTTTTGCATAGATGCTCCCATTGGCCAAGTTCATAGACAAAAAGTTGGTCAGGGCACTGCCTGCAACTGTGGAATTCCTGAGCACGTAGGAGACCCGTCCATTCTCCCCTATATCAGAGTCAGATGCCGAGACCTGGTAGAGAAAAGCACCAAGGGGATTGTTCTCCTCCACAAACACATCAAAYGCCTCAGCACTGAAGACAGGGGGGTTATCATTGACGTCAGAAATCTGCACCCAAAGAGTCTTCTGAGCGGTGAGAGGAGGAGAACCCAAGTCTGTGGCAGTAATGGTGATGTTGTACTCACTGAGCAGCTCCCGGTCCAGAAGCTCACTGGTGACAAGGCTGTAGTAGTTTTGAAGAGAAGGCTTTAACTGGAAGGGAAGGTTTTCAGAGATCTGGCAGGTGATTTTCCCATTCTCTCCAGGGTCCTTATCCAAAATACTCAGCAGAGCTATCACTGTGCCAGGAGCAGCATCCTCAGGGATGGGACTGGAAAGGGATGTAATTGTAATCTCTGGGCTGTGATTGTTCACATCTGTGATTTCCACCAGCAGCTTAGCTGTGCTGGACATGCCAAATGCCCCATTGTCCCTTGCCTCAATGAGCATCTCGAGAAGGGGTCTCTGAACAGCTAAAACGCCATTGACTGTCACCTCCCCAGTGTGTGGGTGAACTGAGAACATTCGCTGTAAGTCAGCAGAAGTTGTATTGCTAAAGGAATACCTGACCTCTCCATTTGGACCCTCATCCAAGTCCGTGGCGTGCACTTGGACTACCAAAGTGCCACTGGGGGAGTTTTCCAAGATACTCGCCCTGTAGACCGAGTGCTCAAATTCTGGTGCATTGTCATTGGTGTCCAGCACAGTCACAATGACCGGGACATCACCAGACTTTGGAGGGTTCCCACCATCTTTGGCTGTAAGCACAAGTCTGTGAGYGGCTTGCTGCTCCCTGTCTAAGGCTTTCTTCAGCACCAATTCAGGATATTTACTCCCATCCCCGCGTATCTGCATTTCCAAAGAGAAATGTTCATCAGGGCTCAGAGTATAATTCTGGACACTGTTAGCACCTTCATCAAGATCTTGGGCGTTGGGGAGTGCAAAGCGTGCCCCAGGTGACAGGAATTCAGGCATGTTTATATGATATTCACTTAAGGGAAAGCTGGGGGAGTTGTCATTTATGTCCAAGACTTTGAATTCCATCCTATAAAGCTCTAGAGGGTTTTCTAACACGAGTTCATAATTCAGAAGACAGACAGACTTTAATTCACAAAGCTGTTCTCTGTCTATGGGCTCGTTAACAGACAAAGCCCCTGTGCTGGCATTTATATTAAAATATTGCTTACTTGAACCGGTGATCATGCGAAATTTCCGAGCTGAAAGTGTAGCTGCATCTATTCTTAAATCCTTTGCTATGTTCCCRACAGACGCTCCACGCTCTGTTTCCTCGGCGATGGAATACACTATTTGCCCSTCCGCGGTGCAGCAAATAAGGCAGAAAACCATTAAATAGCCCCGCATGCTTCCTCCCCTGGCTCAGCTCCCCGCAGACCGGCTCAGCAGGAACATAATCCAGAATTTCAGCCAACACCCCAAGTTCCCGGCGCGAACGGGCACCGGGGCGCGCCGGCGGCGMGGCGACAAGTCCGGTGCGGGCGCGGGAGGCTCCGCCGCGGCTCCGTTCCCCCTCCCGGCCGTGCCGCCGGCTGCCGTGCGGGG
>CADDXX010001016.1:107681-140677 GCA_902810485.1 Alauda arvensis | reverse complement strand
TGTAATACCTGAGCCTGTCCCTGCTCTGTGCCATCCCTGCAGCAGTGCTCAGGTGCAGCACCTGAGCCTGTCCCTGCCCTGTGCCATCCCTGCAGCAGTGCTCAGGTGTAATACCTGAGCCTGTCCCTGCCCTGTGCCATCCCTGCAGCAGCAGCAGTGCTCAGGTGCAGCACTGAGCCTGTCCCTGCTCTGTGCCATCCCTGCAGCAGTGTTCAGGTGTAATACCTGAGCCTGTCCCTGCCCTGTGCCACCCCTGCAGCAGTGCCAGGTGCAATATCTGAGCCTGTCCCTGCCCTGTGCCATCCCTGCAGCAGAGCTCAGGTGTAATACCTGAGCCTGCCCCTGCCCTGTGCCACCCCTGCAGCAGAGCTCAGGTGTAATACCTGAGCCTGTCCCTGCTCTGTGACATCCCTGCAGCAGCAGCAGTGCTCAGGTGCAGCACCTGTGCCTGTCCCTGCCCTGTGACACCCCTGCAGCCGAGCTCAGGTGTAATACCTGAGCCTGCCCCTGCCCTGTGCCACCCCTGCAGCAGAGCTCAGGTGTAACACCTGAGCATGTCCCTGCTCTGTGACATCCCTGCAGCAGTGCTCGGGTGTAATACCTGAGCCTGTCCCTGCTCTGTGACATCCCTGCAGCAGAGCTCAGGTGCAGCACTGAGCCTGTCCCTGCCCTGTGCCATCCCTGCAGCTGCAGCAGTGCCATGTGCAGCACCTGAGCCTGTCCCTGCCCTGTGACATCCCTGCAGCAGTGCTCAGGTGTAATACCTGTGCCTGTCCCTGCCCTGTGCCATCCCCACAGCAGCAGCAGTGCAGGGATGAGCTCTTGCCTTGTGCTCTCTGTTCTTTGGTGGGATCTGCTCCCCTCAGCCCCTGCTGTGAAGGGAGTGAAACCCAGGCTCAGGCTCCCCTGAGGAGCCAAGCCCAGCCCAGGCAGGCTGAACTCTGGGGAAAGCAAAGCCTGGCTCAGCAGAGAGCGAGGGAGGATCATCCCTCCTTGGCCAGCTCGGGGAGGTCACCTGAGGGACAGAGCCTGCTGCTGGCTCCAGGGCTCCCGGAGCAATCTCTAGAGCTCACAGGTATGAATTGCATCTCCCCACTTCTCTGCTCCATTGGCCGGGGTGACGAGCTGGAATTCACCTTCGTCTCCTCCCCTCCTGCAGCGGGTTGTGGTGAGGTGGTAAAATCCATCAGGGTGGCACTGCAATCCCTCCTCATCCATCCCTGTCCCAAACCTTGGAATTGTTCTTTTGTGCCTCTGTTACAGCAGCTTCTGGCCCAGCCCTGTTTGTCCAGGCAGAGAATGATCACAGAATGATGGGTTTGGGCAGCTCTCAGACACCAGTTCTCAGCCCAGTTTGGAYTTGGGATGGGTGGTTTGCGCCCAGGCAGCAGTGGAGGAGAGGGAAAAGGGTCAGGGGGATCTTTCTGTGTAGATCTGAGTGGCAAAACCCAGCCCTTGGCCATTCCATGCAGAGGATGCTGTGTGMAAAGGGGAAGGGAAATCATTTCCCATCTCCATCTTTTTGGTGGGACTCTGAAGCAAACGCTGATGGTGTTTGTGTTGTTCCTGGCACAGTCCAGTTGTGGTGAGATTAAGTGACTGGACCAAGATCACACCAGGAACTGAAAATTTTGTTCAGCAGGAACTGAAAATTTTGCAAGGTCTTAGCAAGAAGTCTCTGTTTGAAMCAAGGGGAGGGCCGGGACTTTCCTGGAGAAAATCCCAAATCCCTCATCTACTCAGCTTTCAGACTCATTTTATCAAACTRTGTTGTTCTGCTGCATATAAATCGATTTTTTGTATCCATTTTAAGAGGACTTTATTAGATAAATTAACCTGAAAACCARCAACTTGATATTCAAAGCATTGGCTGAAGGAATTGCATCCAATCAAAAGTCTTTCCTAAGATAAAGAAAAGTGAATCCTTTTGCTCCCCAGCTGTTTCTAGGTAACCCTGGAGGTAAAACCTGTCCTTTGCAGGCATTTGAACACCTCTGAGAATTCTCACTGGAAAAGTTTTGGGCACTTGGAATAGTTTGGGTTGGAAGGAACCTTTTAAAGGCCATCTAGTCCTGGACTGAGCAGGGACATCTTCACCCAGGAATTGAGGGATGGGAATTGCACTGCTTTCTGTTGGCCAAAAAAAAAGACTTTTTGACCATTCCTTCTAAAAAGGTTCAGGCTGGAAGAGCCTTGGTTTTTGCTGTGGTGTTTCCTAGAGAAGAAAGTCAAGGATTGCTGAGTGCAGCAGGGGAAAGGAGGCTGAGTCGCTCCATCCCAAACCTGCGAGATCCCTTTCCCGCTTGCATCCCTCTTCCTTCCTGCCCAGCTCCAGCACCGCTGCTGCTCCTCCAGCCCCTGCACCGATTCCTGAGTGGCTGGCGCTCAGCAGAGCAGCAGCAGCAGCAGCAGATTATTCCCCTCTAAACCTCATGAGGAGCAAACATTCCCCCTTTGCGAGCGCAGCAAAATCCCACCGGGACGCGCTGGGSTTGGCCCTTGCTCAGCGTCCCTCGAGTTCGTGATTCCAAACACCCGGGAGCATTTCAAAGGGCTTCACTGGGCATAAGGACGGCACTTGGCAGGGGTTGCAGGGGGTGCAGGGGGAAATCCTGCGGGCACCGGGTCAGGGATGCTCCCTTGGGGCCGCTCCCGGCACAGGCAGCACACCTGGGTGTGGGGATGGANACCCAGGCGCATTTCAAAGGGCTTCGCTGGGCATGAGGACGGCACTTGGCAGGGGTTGCAGGGGGTGCAGGGGTGAATCCTGCGGGCACCGGGTCAGGGATGCTCCCTTGGGGCCGCTCCCGGCACGGGCAGCGCACCCGGGGGTGGGGATGGACCGGTCCCTCCCACATCCACCCCGAAATTCCCTTCCTGCAGCGGGACTGGGGTCACGCTGGATCCCAGGGAAGAGCCTGTGGGGATGAGGAGKGTGGCTGGGAAGAGGGGAGGAGGATGAGGGGAGGGCTTGGAGGTAGAAGGTTGTGAAGAGGCAGCCGCTGATTTCTGGGGGTGTGGAGCTCGGTGATTCCTGCCAGGCTGGCACTGCGGTTAGACCCGCTGGAATGTGGGGGAAAGGAAGGGGGAATGGCAGGGGGAGAAGCTCTGGGCAGAGCACACAGGTCTTGTTGTCCCCAAGGCTGCAGCAGGAGTGTCCCCGGCCCAAAAGGGCTCTCTAAACCCATCCCTGCTTTGCTGCCACCACCCAGAGACAAAGCCCAGAGCCAGGACAGCTCAGTGGGGCACTGAAACTGGAGCAATGCCTTCCCATGGGGCATCCATCAGGGCTTTGCTGGGTCAGGTCTTGCAGMAAAGCCACTCATGGAACTGCCCATGCCAACAGTTTCCATCTGTCCTGTGCTGTTCATGATGCTCTTTCCTCCTTTTGACTCTTAGAAAGTGGCAGGATTTGTTTAAAGTCCTGTTTTTCATCTTAGCACAACCTGTAAAAATCCATCAGTTCTTAAAGTTCACTCCAAATTCCACCGGAACTAAAGAAAAAAAAAAGAAAAAACAACCAGAAAAACCACAAGGGGAGAGGAGGAGAACTGCTGCATTAACYCCCTTGTTCTGAACTCCTAACATAGGGCACAGCTTTTTGAAAGCGGCCTGGGAGCCAGGGGAGAGCGCTCTGCATCACAAAGGTGTTGTTTGTCCCTCTTCCTGGTTTGTCACCTGCATATTCACAGTCCCCTTCCCAACTGGGCGCTGCTGCTGCCCAGAGAGAGCTTTGCATTTGTAGAGGCTGGGCCATCAAAGGAGTTCAAGGTGCCTTTGGTCTCCTCCTGGGCACAGTTTCTGTCCTGGTGTTAAACCAGCCAGTCATTCCTCTATGGATACAGAGATAATTATTGGCAGGGATGCTGTTGCTCTTCCCCAAGGTGGATTTTCCTTCGTGCTGCCAAATCCTTTTCTCCTGTTGCACCTTTGCGCTCTCAGGCTGCACCAGCAGCCACATCAGAGCACGTGGGCTGCTTCCCTTCCCACATCACTGGCCTTCCAAGGGGTTCCAGGTGTCTGGGATGGTCCTTTCTCCTCTCCCACGGGGTTCTGTGCGCCCAAAGTGCCTTGGAGAAGGCTCAGAGAGTGCCTCAGCTGCTCCTTGAGCACAGGGCATGGCAAACCCTCACATTTCCTGGGGCTCATGGCAGGTTTGGGAGCTTTCCAGGCACCATTCCCAGTGCTCCCAGTTTAAACGTGCCCCCCTGGAATGGCACCCAGCCCCCCAGAGGAGATGGCCAGGTTCCCATCAGGAGCCCATGCACAGGTTTCACTGCCAGGCTCAGCGCTTGGTGACACCCTGGCCATGCTCAGGGGCCTGGCAGGGACTGTCCCCACTCCCCTGGGGACCTGCTCCTGTCTTGGCAGCAGCTGGAGAGCAGTTAGGGAAATCCCAGAGCAYCTCAGCACCACTCTGTGTCCTTCTGCAGGCAACTGAGCAAAGCCTGGGGGTGAGATTCACTTCACCCATCACTTGTCTGCAATGTTGGTGTCTCCATCCAAGCCAGGGGCTCTTGGCTCCTTTCTCTGAGGGGAACTGGGCACTTTCTGCTGGGGCAATTCATGGAGCTTGACTGGTGGAATCCTTTGTGGCACTGGAGGAGCTGAGGAGACCAGCTCAGAGCAATCTCAGAATCATCCAGGTTTAGTCAGAATACACCCAAAACAAAACTCTTTGCACACTTGCCTACTTCCCAGTTGTTAAAATCCACAATTCCCCTTGCCAGGCTTAAGTTCACATGGATCAAATCAAGTCATGGACTTTTAATCCACCATTTCCCTGTATTTTATAACCTTTCTAGTGCTCACTGGTGCATTGGAGTGGGTGCAGGAACATTCATGACATCCAGGCTGGTACCAAAAACCTCTGGACCACTCCTCTCCTGAGGAAATTCATGTTTTGTCCTGTCTCAGCCTCAGCAGTTTGAGGACTTTTGCTGTAACATATTTAATCCTGCCTTTAATCCAGGACACTCCAGACAACAAATGCATCTTCCTTGTGCTCTTAGACACATCCAGAGTCATTACCCACAGGTCATTACCTCAAGATTGTGATAGAACTTCACCTCAAAACTTCCTAAAGAGAGACTTGAGGGGGTTTCCCTGTGGCCCTGTCCTGACAGCTCTCTGGGCAGAGGGACACAGTCACAGATGTTTCTGCATTTCAGGAATTCCTCTGGCTTTGCTTTGCTTTCAGCTCTCTGAAATCAAACCCTTTTCCCTTTTCCCAGTCCATGCCTCTTGATTCCACGTCCCAGGTTTGCATTTCCTCTACRTTCCAGCTGGAAAGATGCAGTTTTGTGGCAAAGCTCATGCACACCCACCTTTCCAGGGGAGCCAGCATTTATCCAGCAGAATTCCCACCCTGGGATGGAGCAGGGAGCCAGGGCAGAGCCCACCCCTGCTGCAGCTGAGCCTGTGAGACAAACCCAGGCTGCAGTGGGCAGGGCAGGAGCTCCCTGTGCTTCCAGAGGGGTGCTCCTTGGCTAATAGAGATATTTCCCTTCCCGGGGTGGGAAGGCAGGAATGGAACTCCTTGAACTGCTGCCAAGCTTCCCATTCAGTCTGTCCCTCTGCCCCCTCGGAACAACAATGGAGCCTGTTGCTACACAGGGCTGTGTGGCATGACAGGAAACAAGTCTAAATCCTCAGCAGGCCCAGGGACACGAGGGAGAATTCCCTTTTATTTTTTTTTCCCTGAGCCTGCTGTAACTGGGAAGAAATGGGACAGTCTGGACAGGTGGGAGTTCATCCAAAAGCCAGTGGATGTCAGGGAAATGCCACTGGGCATGGGATGAGATTTGCAGGATTTACTGGGAGGCCCATAGCTCCTCCAGAGGCACAAAAATCTGGGGTTTTTTTGGGAGATCCATGGGTGGTTTCTATCCTTCCTGGAGGGAGAATCTTCCTGAACATTTGACAGTGAAATTTCCCTTAGGGTTAGTGGTGAGAGATGAGATACAGCTCATCTGACATTTACTCTGGGATGAGATGAATCCCATCCCAGCCATGCCAGTTCYCCAGCCATTGCCTGGGAGAGGATCCTGGATGATCTGTCTCCCTTTAAACAGGTCAGGTTTGGCTTTGAAACTCTGCTGAAAGTTAGGAACATTCATCTAAGGTCTACATAGACATATGGAGTGCTGGAAGAGGATATTTCCATTGGAGGACCCTCCAATGTGAATCTTTAAAAAAAGATTCATCTTTAAAAAACTCTTCACTCAAAGTCCTGGTGTTGCTTTCCACAGGTGTGGAAGAAGAGAACAATGATCCCATATCTCAGAGGGGTGTTTGAAGGGAATTCTTGTGAAGTCTCACTTTCTGGGGGCAGCCATGGGGATGGATTTGATGTGGAATAAGTTGCAGTAGTGATCCAGAGCAGGAGAGCTGGGAACCACATGGGCCCTGTGGATTTGGGATGGTGAGGAGCCGTCCTGGAGGCTCTGAGGACAGYGCCCTKCTGTGGATCACACAATCCCAGARTGGTTTGGGTTGATCCAGTGCCATGGGCAGGGACATCTCCCACTATCYCAGCTGCTTCAGAGCCCCACCCACCCTTTGGATATATTCCATTATTCTCCCACAGGGAAGGATTCAGGGGCTGGGAAGCTCAGCCCAGCCTATGCCCTTCCCCAGCTGGCTGGAACATGGTTTAATGTGTGTGCTGATGGTTTAAATCCATAGGGAAAGGGACTGGCAGCCCCAATCTGCAGGCCCTGAGAGCTGCCCCTTGGCAGGGCTGTGGCTGGGTCATCCCCTGCAAAGATTTGCTGCTGGAAGTGCTTGGACAAAACAAGAGCTGGGTGGGGAAGGACAGGAGGGAAGTGCAGGGCTACTTGGACACATAATTTGTGCTTTTTGCCTCGGATTTATTGATAGCACGGCTGCAGTGTGATCAATTAGCTGATTTCACTGAGCTGCCCCGTGTCAGGGACTGGTCCATGAGCACCCTCAGCTCATCCTGGGTGTGAGGAAAAGTGGATTAGCTCTGCTGCTTTTTCTGAAGTGCTCATTTCCTCTCAGAAGAGGCTTTAAGCAGCACAGATTTAGCTGTCTAACCCTCAGACACCTTGGGTTAACTGAGATCCATCCCAAAAATAGGCACAACCACCTCTGCCACCATTAAATCCAGGAATCACCTCATCCATCCTCACGTGCTCCGGGCTGGATTAAATCTGCCTAAGTCAGAACGGTGGGGAAGTCATGGATGTAAGCTCTCAGTTACCTCTCTGAGTCACTGCTAGCAGGAATAYCATCTGGAGAAGGAAGGAGCTTGCTGGATCAGGGCTTTTCCTAGCGGGATGGGTCATGGATATTCGTGGATGGATTGCAAAACCTCGGAGTCACTTGCGACAGGAGGCTGAGGGCACTGGGCTTTGCCAGGGCCCAGACGGATGGGGCAAACAGCAGAGTTGAAAGRGAATAGATAAGGCACATTAGCAGAAGATCGGGGGGGATCAGACAGGGAAATGCAAATTCAGCGGCCGCTGAATTGGTGCAAGTCGCCCACGGGCACAGGGGATCGCAGTCTGTGATCCCAAGGAGCTCTGAGTCCGTCTGTCCTGCTGACTCAGCCCGGAGTCTCCTGGGGAAGGAAAGGGCCAAGCTCAGCCCAGCACAAGGCAGGCTCAGCACAGAGCCTAAAACTGCAGCTGTCCTGTGGGCCASAAGAGTCTCTGAATCCTAACAGAGAAACTAATCCAGGATTTGTGTAGACTGGGCTTAAAYTCACAGCCACGGGTGCCTTGGTGGTGTCTGCCAGCAGCAGTGAGGGTGGTGGTGGCTCCTGCTGCCCCCAGCACTGGGACTCAGAGTAAACTGAGGAGTCCTGTCCTGCAGACAGGCTCCAGAAATCTGGGACACCAGGCTCCTGTTGGATTCTTGCATGCAGGAGCCCGTTTTGGCAAGCTCTGAAGGTACCAGAAGGGTAACCTTGACTATGTGGTGGACTGCAGACTTTGTGATTAAGCAGGGGATGAGGCAATCCAGGAGCTAAAACACATCCYTGGGACACGGGACCTCTGGCCAGATTTCTTCTCTGCCCTTCACAAGCCTAAGCAAATAGCTGGGTGTCCTGGGCAGAGGAGGATGAGAAAGGTGGGAAATGGGAGTTTCCTGCAGGTCCTGGCAGGGGCAGCTGCCCACACCCCATTCCAAGGGACAGTGTGGGGTCACTGAGCAGAGCCAGGAGGAAAAGCTGGGCCAGATTTACCTTTAACTCACTGTTTTTAAAAAATCCCAAATAATTTTAGGGTGAGGATGAGAGCCAGGGCAGCTGGACAGATGTGAGTACTGGCAGGGACCACGAGTGAGGAGTTTGGGGCTGTTCTCTCAGCTGCAGAGCTGAGCACAGCAGCCCTGCTGAGCTGGGCTCATCCCCCTCCACCCCAGAGCCGCACATCCCATCCGAGGGAGTCATCCAAGCTCCCTTTGCAGTCCGGGAGTGAGGGCTGGCTCTTCCTTGCCCCTGACTCATCAGCCCTATCCGTGTCAATCCCATCAGGAAAGGATCCCTCCCTGCTGGGGATCAGCAGAACCGAGCTGCTGSGTCAGGGTGATTTCATTCTGTCGTGCCCAAATCCTTCAGCTCATCCTGCCCTTGGGTTCCCATGGACAAGGGATTTGTATTTCTGCAAAAAACTCTCCTTTTGGGGTTCTGTGGTGTTTCGGTGCAGAGGCTGATACGAGGAAAGTGGCAAAAGCATCGTTTGACAAAGATTTGGTCATTTGGGCTGATTTTTTGCAGCCAGCAGTGAGTGAGCTGCCAGTATTGACAGAGACCACCCTCAAAACCAACCATGATTCTGATCCTGAAATTCCAGAGCTCAGTTGTGTTCTGAGCTTCCCATTGTCATGGTTCTGCTGACCTTGCTGATAAGATCTGCACGAATTTATTCATCTGCTTGTGCTGTCTGCTCCTCGAATTCCCAGACTGTTTCTGTTCCTGTGAAGGAGGAAGAGCTGGGTTTATCTTAAGTTTCCTTGATCTTGGAGATGTCAGGAGAGGTGCCTGGGATTTTCTTTGATGCCAGAAGAATACAGTGGCATCATTATAGTGGAAGAGTGAGGGAAGTGCTGTGAACTCTAAACCCACCAAACTTCAGGTCTCTGCACAGGTTTTGCTGTTGAATCTGTCTGGGTGCTAAGTTAGGCATGAGCTTAGCCTTGGGCATTGCTGTGCTAAGCTAGACTTTATTATTAATCTTAGGAAAGGATAGACAGAGACATCTCAGGTGCAATTTGGGTAATTTTCAGCCACCTTGACCCTTTTCCTGTGAAATTCAGGCCTTTCCAAAGGGTTTTTATGAATTAAAAGCTGTAGTTGCTTGTGCAAAGGGACTGATGTCCTTCAGGCCTGGGAGATCCAGGCTGAGGGCAAGGGAGGGCTCATGAAAAGGCTCTCAGCTCCACTGCTGCTCCAATCCATCTCTCAAAACTCATTTCTACATGATCCAGGGCTTTAAGCCACCCTGCTGCCTGTTTGTCCCCACAATGACATTGAAACCTCTTGGCTCCATGAGCCTCGTTTGGCAGAGGTTCTGAAAAACATGAGATATCCACAAATCTCACAAAAATGGGCAGTGAARCGGGGCAGAAATGTGAGCAGTGTCCTCCCAGGGCTGAAGGGTGTGAGTGTGTGTGTGTGTGTGCATCCATGATCCCTGGGCAGCCTAAATCCGGACAGGAGAGTCAGGGCTCACCAGTTGCAGTGCCCACAGAATAACTCCTTGTTCTGTTTTTGTTGGTTTTTTTTTCAATTCACCAGTCCTGTTTAATGGGATTACAGAGCACAGAGTGGTTTGGGTTGGAAGGGACCTCTCAGGTCACCCATTCAAACCCCCTGTGATGGGCAGTGCTGTCATTCCCTGCTGCACGTGTCTCACCCAGCCTGGCCTTGGGCACTTCCAGGGATGGGACATCCACAGGCTGATCCAGAGCTTCTCCACTCTCTGAGTAAAGAACTTCCTCCTAATAGCTCACTGAAATCTCTTCTCATCTGGTTAAAACTGTTTTCTAATCCCTCTCTGCCCATGTAAAAAATCCCTCTCCGCCCTTTTTTATAACCCCCCTGTTTTTACAAGCCCCCTTCAATTCCTGCAAGGCCACAACGAGCTCTTCCCAGTTCTCCAGGCTGAGCAGCCCCAGCTCTCTCAGCCTGTCTTTGTAGSATGGTTGCTCTGATCATCAGAGGGTTTCTTCCCCCTTCCTTCCTTCTCAGTCTGAGATGGGATTTATGAGAGAGATCTCCTCACTGCTCTGTGTGGCTGAGGAAGGGATGAAGAGGAGGAACCTCCTCTTTAGGTTTCAGGAGAACGAAGGACTCCAATGCTTTGATGTTCCCAGTCACAGCTGCGTGTCACTCACTTCCCTGGTGGATTGGAAAAGTCCAGGGAGCCCCCTCTGTGAGGGTTCTTTGGGGAGAAGAAGTATTTATTGTGGATAGTTAAATACATCTATAATACATGTGGATATGTGTATGTGTAGATAGGTAGGTCACATATCCCTCTCTCAGCTTTGCCTCCTGCTCCAAAGACACTTGGAAGCCATAGAAAATCCTCCTTTGACTGCAACAAACTTTGGGACAACCTCTTTGTCCCGTGTCTCGGACTCTGAGATCCTTCAGGGACCTACAGGTTGCTTCACACCTTGATTCTGGGCCAGGAAAGTGCTGCTTTGGGTGCAATTCCTTTGTCTCATGTCTTAAGACTCYCAGCTCCTTTAGGTCTTGATCCTTCCAGTTGCTTCACCCTTTTGGTTCAGGGCCAGGAAAGTGCTGTGTTTGCTGTGTGTTTATCCTCAAACACCAGGGCAGTTCTGTTAATTCTCTGCTCCTGGGTCGCACGGGTTGAGGTGAAGCCTGGGAGCAGGGAGAGTTTTCCTGTGCTGATCCCCAGCACGTTATTAYCCATGTTATCAGGGACACAGGGTAATAATGTATGGAAATTACAGCCCTATCTCGGCCCCATCTCCCCTATCCCAGTGCAGGGGAGAGAAAGGAGCCCGGTTAAGGCTTGCACACATCTGACAAGGTGCAGCAAAAACTTGGCTGGGAGCTGGATGGGGTTTWGGGGCATGCAAAGGCAGAATTGCAGAACTCGGGAGCAGATCCTCCAGAACTCACAGAATCTGTGCCTGACCTGCTCCCAGCTCCACAGGCTCCTGGCTGAATCCCCAGCCTTGGCCAAGCCTCAGTCTCCACGGGAATGATTGATCTTYTGGGCAATGGCACAACCCCTGGGCGAGGGCTGAGATTTGGGAAGCTGGGGTTCAGAGCCCTGCTCTGGATGGGGCAGAGGAAGCTCGTGAAGCTCACTTTCCCATCCCATGGGTAGATGCCACAAGCACGGAGTTGCTGACTCTGAGCATAAAAAAAGGGGACATTGCGTCCTGCAAGCCGACTTTGGGAATGGCACCTTAGGGGCTGGGCACCCGAACAAATTACCACGAGGTAAGTTAGGGTGTGAACTCATCAGATGCCAGTTTTTCTGTGGTAACTGCCCGTGTGAATGCTCTTTCCCTGCAATAAACACGAGATGGTTCATATTTACCAGGGGGCAAGAACGTTCACATGGGTGTTCACATGGCTCACACCCTGGTTTGACTCCCAGTAACTTGGGCCCGTGCCTCTAACCTCAGTACCCTTGAGAAGCCACCCCGAAAAACAAAAACCGAGCTCCTCTGCTTTACATAAAACCACAGTTTTGCCATTTCTTCATTTCAAATTGCAATTATTTCGGTCCATCTTGGGTTTGCCAGAGAGGATTTGCTGAGGTTGGCTCGGCTGCTCTGCTTGGGCAGGGAGCTCGAGGTGCTGCTGGCCAGGGTCAGCCAAGAAGGGCAGATAATCTACAGACACCACACCATCCTTTCTTGCCTCACAGTCAGAGACCTTCTGGGCACTGGCAGAATGTTAATATTCCTGTTTCTCACAGCCAGCTCCCGAGCCCTGAAGAGATTTAAACATTTTGGGATGTGAAGTCAGGCACACAGAACACTCTTGGGCCAGTGGAGAAAGGGTGGTGGTGTGCTCGTGGGGTGAGCAGGGCTCCCAGGTTGCCTTGAGGTCACCAGGGGCTTTTCCAAGTCCTTCCCATGGACCTGGGAAATGGTCACAAAGTTTTCTGAAGGATTTTCTAAAGGAAAGACCTGGGAACWGTGGTCTGTGAGCCTTCCAGTGCTGCACAGATAAAATCCTTGCCTAGGAGCAGGCACAGCTTAACTGTGCATGAGCCCGAGGATAGAGCAAGGGAAAATGCCTCCAAAACACTCCAGGAACTGGACTGAATGTTCCAGTCTAATGAAAATACCCACAGAACTCACAACCCACTTGCCTGTGGGCTGGGACTTTGTCTCATGATGATCCCAAAGGCTGACTCAAGTTATCTGAGGCATCTCCTTTCAGGTGAGRTGGGGAAGATCCAGTTCATCCTCAAGGAAGCTTTCCACCAGCTGGGGACAGCTCTGCTCTGAGAGCAGGCTTTTCTCACAACTTAGAGAAACACCTTCAGTCTCCAGGCACACCAGGAGTGTGCTCTGTGCTCTGCTGGGTGACAGAACCTTCCCTCAGAGACCTCTGGACCAAATTAATTCACTTTATTTTAGCCATGTAATGCTCAGCTATCTGAGCCAACCATCTTAGAAAGTTGGGCACCTTCTGAGGGCGATTCATCCTTCCTGAGATTGGGATCTCTCTGGTGGATGTGGTGAATCACTGTCTGGAGCTGCCTATCTCTCTCCATCCACTCTAGAATCAGCCCAAACACCTCCTTTTTAGACAGGTAAAGTTGGGAGGGATGACTGGGTGCCTGAACACCCCACAAATATCATTGATGTGATGCCAGTTGGTGTCTGGGAGGTTTTTTTATCCCTATTTTAGGAGAGGCTGRTGAGAAACCTGAAGTGTTTGTCAGGAACTTGACCTTCCTTGTTGATTTTGCTTGGAGAAAAGAGGCAAAAGAMCCAAATCTTCTTCTTCAAACTCTTCCAATTTAAACACAGTATTTTTCAATACATTATTTTTTCCAGGCAATATTTGCAGAGTTATTGTAAAAAATTCTGGACTGTCGTAGTTAATAGCAAAGAGTATTTTGGGACTTTTATTTCTGAATAAGATTTTTCAAGGAAATTATGCTCTATGAAAATTCTCTGAAGGGCACTTACATTGTCTTTTCTGGAGCAGCTGGTTCTGGCCACTGTAGGGAAGAGCTGCTGACCTCAGGTCTGCAAATCCACGTTTTTCTCTAGGACTGGARCATTGTTTCCAGCCTGGTACAACCATTTATGGCTGTGATGGGGGACAGCCAAGACCTTGTAGAGAAAACKGCAGGAATTTTTCCTCACTGCACCCTTCAGAGGGCAGCTCATGGTCTGTGACTGGCCACTGGCTTGGTAGAACTTTGGCAGTGCTTTGGAGAAGCACTGAGTTGTGGTGGTGTTTGTTAGCTACAGAATCACAGAAATAATGGAAATGGAAATGAAGAAGGGATTTAATTGGAAGGGACCTTGAAAATCATCTGATTTCAACCCCCTGCCATGAGCAGGGACACCTTCCATGATCCCAGGCTGCTCCAAGCCCTGCTCAGCCTGGCCTTGGGCACTTCCAGGGATCCAGGGGCAGCCACAGCTCCTCTGGGAACCTGTGCCAGGGCCCCACCACCCTCACAGCCAATTTCTTCCCAATAGCCCATTTCAATCTCTTCTGTTTTAGTTTAAAACCAAGCTGTGTTGATTTACAAACCTCTTCCCCTGAACTCGCTGTTGGATGTTTTTTGTGTGTGTCTGTAGCTCAGGAGGTTGGGGTTCACCATGGCAAGCTTTTGTCACCCAAAATGAAACATCTGGTTCATAATTCCCATGTGGAACCCTTTTTTTAGGGTCTAACTCCCCCTGAGGGTGATTCAACCCCACCTATTCTGGCCATCTATCTTAGGACAGAGCAAGTTCCCCTCCTGTGGCCCTGATGAGTCTGTTATGAGGTCAGAGAGKTGATATCATTAACTGAATTCCTAACTTTAAAGTGTTCCAGAGAGATTAGATGAACTCCATTGAGCACTGGTTTCTGCCATGAGCACGTGTGAAATTCCAGTCCTGGTGAATCCAGAGGGGTTTGGGGGCATTTTTTGTTCATATCCATTGAAGTCCTGCAGCCTTGAGTAGATGTTCAAAGCTGGAATGGTGTGAACTGGCTCAGCTCCATAGCCTGGAGGAKGGGGACAGCAGGTGACAAATGTCACCCTGACGATGTTACAGAAATCAGCTCGTGGTGGCTCAGGAAGGAGCTGCTGCTCGCACAGACTCAAGGCTTGAGGAGTTGGCCAGTACCTACACGTCCTCCCAAAATCCAATTGTGCTGATCCTCCAGCAGCCCTGACTCCAGGGAACTTTCTGACCATGCTGGGAGCTTTCCTCTTGCTCTGCTGCAAACCTCCCCAGTGAGAAAGCCTCTGTCTCCAGGCTGGTTTCATAACAGCCAGCCTGGGTGTTTCACGAGGCTTTTGTGGATGTGTGCTCAGAGGAGAAAACCTGGGAACGGGGAGGTTTGCTCAGAACATCCTCAGCCACTGAGGGATGTCACCAGAACTCAGTGGTTTGGTCTCCAGTGACCTCCAGAGTTCCATGGCAACCTGGTTTTTATGATGATTTTCCCATCCTTACCGTCATGGCAAAAGTGATTACAATTTAATTTCTAAGTTAACACAAAGTTTCAGCTCTGGAAAATTTAAGCAGAATTGACCTAATTTTTCTCCAGTTGAAGCGTCCATCTGCTTTCCTGTAACTCCACAATGTCTGAGCACCTTTTCCCTTTGCTTTCCTGCTCTGTACATCATGTTTCCCCTAGGATTTAGGAAACTCTTTCATTTGTTTGTGCAGCACAATCCATGCTTTATTTAGGAAGTCAGAGGGAATGGTGGGAGCAGCAAGCTCAGCTCTTTAGGATAAAGCAGGTCCATATTTCCAGTATTTATATTTCTTATAAATACTGAAAGCTTGATCCCAGAGGTGACTGGGGTCCCYTGCAGACCTGGATGGAAAAGGTTTAATTGCCAAATATTCTGTGTACAGTGGATTTAGTAAAGGCAGAATTGGCCCTGCTGGATATTTTTGTATCCATACATCCCTGTGTTTGTCTGTCTGAGTGCTGAGACCCATCCCAGGAAACTCCAGCACTGGTGATTGATATTTCCATCCATTTGAGAGTGGATCTGGGGATGTGAAGGTCTCATTTTTTAGGATTGCAGTGGGGATTCCACCACATTTTCCCCTATTCACCCAAACAAGTGGGGCTGAAATGCATTTTTCAGGAAGAGCTTTGAGCTGAATCTTGAACAGGTTGGGAGAATCCATCCTTTCTCCTGAGGGATTTGGCCAGTTGGGGATCCATGGACTTCACCACACTTCAGGTCTGCTTCTGAGCTGAGTCTGGCTGGTTCCAGTGAGCCATCACTGGCTCCCATTTTTCACTTCCAAACTGGAAAAAATAATTAATATAATCCAAGTATCTGGCTGGGAGTTTGCCATTTCCAGAGTTCTTGGAGTAGATAATTCCAGGAGTGTCCTGTGGACCCTCTGGATSCCTGGAGGTCTGGGAATGAAGCGTTCCTGTGTTCTGTCCTAGGCTGGTGAGGGGAGCAGGACYCTGTTTATGGCCATAACGCTGCTGRTCCTGWCTGTCTTGGGAAYRRGGASCAGAGGTGGGATGGGAGGGTAAAATTCTCAGTGTCTCTTTGGAAGTTGTCTCTTCTAACAACAAAGAGGTTGAGGTTGTGACTTAGACCTGACTTAGACTGTCATGGTACCCATGACTAAGGACTTTTGGTGACATTCATTTGTTGTTTCCTGCCTCAGAAGCAAAAGCCCCATTAACCTATTTAAAAACTGATTTATTTGTGAGAAACAAATGCCTTTGATAGTTTTCTCCTCGATGCATCTCTGTTATAAGGGATGCTGGCTGCCTCTGGTGAAACAGATTTGCTGCTCCTTGATACAAGCAGCTCTTAATGCTTTAAGCTGGAATAAGATTAATGAATTTAAGTGCTTTTTTAAAATTGTTACCACTTATATTTGTACAAAATGTGGAGCAATGCTGAAGTCCACAACGTCACAGCACCTCCCAGCACGGAGGGGGCATTGCTGCGACCTCTCCCTCTCCTCGGTACAACTCCCAGTCAGTTTTGTACCGCCCCAGGCTTTGGGAGACATCAGAATCCAGGGCTCAGGCTTTGCAAGAACTGTGGAAGTCCCAGCAAATTAAACTCCTGATCGAGTTTCTTGCGGTGCAACAAGTCACCACACATCGGCTGACCCCTGGTACCGGTCTGCGTGCTCGCCCGCAGCGAGGCAGGTAATTAGAGTTTGCTTACCCACAATAAAAAAGGGTTAATTTAAATCGCACTCGCCAGCGTTTGCTGTAGGCTAGGGATTCACGTGTGCAGGATTGCCGTGGGTCAGCCAGCGCTGGGGAGTAATTTGAGCTCTGCTCGCTTGACCATGAGGTTGAGCCCTGAGAGGAGACGGGGATTTGTCGTGAGGCGGCGTCTGATTCCTTCAGGATGTGCTGCRGGACATCCACACCCGGACATCTGCAGCACAGACAGCTCTTCCTGTCTCCAGTGAGGTGGACAAGGAGGAGGAATGGTTGTAGTGAGACATGATTCTCGACCTAGAGATGTTTTTAAAACAAATGGGGTGAAAACACCTTGAGCTGTGCCCCGAAATGGTGTTTCTTAATTCTCATAATTGCTGAGAGGGGAAGCTGGATGGCTCCCYCAGATGGAGACCACTCCATGCCTATGGAGGCCATGGATCTCGCAGTTTTATCACCCAATTTTGTCACAGATGACGAGGATCTTGTGCCATCCAGGGAGCCTCTACCCTGGCTTCGGGTCTCCCAGAGATCCCATGTCAGCCCTGCTGATACCTCAGAAACTGTGGCCTAAATTTGGAGCACCTTTCAAAGAAGGAGTTACTTCCAGACATTTCAGGCAGGGATATCAGTTAAATGTCAGAGAAAACAGCTTGCCTGAATGCTCTGGAATGGCAGTGTAGATGTTAAAATGATGGAAGTATCATCATAATCATGTTGCAGATTATTCAGTTGCTGCTGACTGTGAGGAATAGGCAGAAGTGTGCTTCCACTCCTGGCTGCTCTGYGGAGGTGTCCCACGTAGGTAAATCATTAGTGATTTCTATACGTTTTATAGGTGTTATACGATGACTCAGAGAACTGGAAATTCTCTGCAGGGCGCAATTCCTGCCTTCATGTGAGCCAAAATCACAGAACTGGTCAAGTTCCAAGGTACTGAGTGCACAGGAGATGAATGAAGAGGCTTTGAGCTTAGAAATAATGACCCGAGAACTTATTTACTCTCTCAGATCAGTGTCTTTCAATGGCCTGTACAGAGATAATCCTTTCCCTAACAGAGATAACCTTTTCCAAGTTTCCCTCCCTAAGACAGACAGTCCTTTCCATAATCTCAGTTTTGGGATTCCTAATTTCTTCTGCAATCCTAAGAAGGAAAAAAGGACTAAAAGACTTTAGTCCTGTGGAAATAGTGAATTTCCAAACAGAGCAGTGATGACCCTCCCTGRGAGTTTGATGCATTTTGGTGAATGTAGGTGATCAAAGCCATTTGAGATTTCCCTGGAGTCCATSTGCAGCTTCCCCACAGGTCCCTCATGATCTTGTCTTGTGAAAATATCTCATAGAGGGTTTTTCACATGGAAATATTTAGGAAATATTTAGCTGATTGAATTGATTCCTGAGGCTTCAGATCCAGATATTTTTATTTGGCTTTCTACACTACCAGTGTCCAGTGAGTGATCCCAGTCAGTGGAGATTTAAGGTGCATGCAGGAGTGTGCAGTGTCACCCAAAGGGATGCTTTGTGTCACCCCRGGGATCCACGTGATTTAGGGAGGCAGGCTGGAGCCAGGTGGATGCTGGAAAGCTCCTCAGATGGTGCTCAACACACCTGTGCTCAAGCAGTTGAATTCCAGCCTGGGAATTCAACGTGTGATAAACCATGGGGGGGGTAAAAAATATCCAGAGAATTTCAAGCAGGCGCGTTCGATTTCTCCCAAAAGGCAGCTGCTGGGAGGGCTGCTTTGGAATGTCTGCTTGCTGACTGAAAGTGCTGTTATGTAAAGTAAGGGCAGCCAACCTGTGTGCAGCAGTGAAGAGTTATCCTGGGAAAAAGGGGAGTGATGGCTGAGAGCTCTGCTAGCCTGGCCATGGAGCTGTTGACCATCCCAGGGAGTTGTTGATCATGGAGACAGGAAATACAGAATGAGGGAATTCYAGATAGGTAAGGGGTTGGAATGGATCTGAAGGATCRTCCTYCAGTCCCAATTCCCCCCSAYCAYGGGCAGGGACACCTCCCACCAGGCCAGGTTACTCAAGGTTTTCTCTTTCCTTGAGAACTTCCAGGGCTGGGCCATCAACAACTTCCCAGGGCAGCCCGAAAATATGAAAGAAAAGAATGACCAACCCCCTGYGTTTTGGTTCAGCTAATTTGGATCAGGCTGAGCCAATGTGCAGGGAAGTGGAAGCTCACTTTGATGTGTGGAGATGAAGGAAGCCCACAGTTCCCAGACACCGGTAGCCTGCTGCCTGCCACCCACCCTAAATTGGCTTTAAGTAGTTCTCACTTTCAAGAGCAATCAAGTAGTGCTGATTTAGATCTGGGTCTGGTTATTGTTGGAGAAGAAAATGAAGGTGTTTGTCTTACCTAGAAGGATAAATCGTGGCGTTACACGGGATAATCTTCAATTTACCGCCACGAGCAGCCGCACTACAGACAGGCGGGTTATCAAAGCATTGAACTTCCTTTGCTATTAAAAAAAAAAAAATGCATCATCCTCAGATGATTGATTGCAGATCAATGACACCTTCAGAGCCCTCGGCAGCCCCGCAACACCTGTGCATGACCTCARCTCAATCCAAAGCCAAGGGCAGGGGGAGAGGTTTCAGCCTCTCGCCGTCTTCGGTGGAGGCTGGGAGCGCACGCACGGRCAGTTGCAGCAGCCCTGCTGGCAGGCAGCAGCTTGTGAATGGCTCCATCTCATTCATCCTGTGCCAACACCTCGCTGCTTCCCGTCACCTTGGTGAGCAAACAGAGGCAGGCAGAGCCCCGGCCTCCGCGCCAGGGAGGGAAGCGTCGCCGCGCCGACGCTCACGGCCCCACCGGGACGGATCCACGGGAGGGGACRGGCTCTGCACGGGCACGCAGCCCTCGGCCCCAGTRGGAAAGGAGAGCTGRCACCCWCAGCAGGCAGAGCTCCCAGCCCRGGGATGGAGCTGGTGGGGGGATGAAGCTCCGGAGAGCCTGGACCACGGGGCTCCATCCCCTGCTCCTGCCRGAGAGGTGTTGGCAAACTGGAGGGCAGTCAGAGGGCTGGAAGGACTGGTGCTGATGGGCAAAGATGGGCTCCAAGTGCTGATCTGGGCCAAAGAATGAGAGCATGATAGCTCCCAAGCGTTTGTCAGGTGTGTGTAGTAGAGGAAAGCAAGGAGGTTCCCCAGGGAAGCAGGAGCATGACTTGGAGAAGGAAGGAAAGGGGGATAGCAGTTCAGTGTCAGAGAAAACAACTTGCCTGGATGCTCTGGAGTGTCTGTGTAGAGGAATGATGTTGGAATGATGTTAAAATGATGGAAGTATCATCATTTGATTTAGTCATCATGATCCCAGGCAAGGCCATGGAAATTCGTGATGGAGGTTCCTGTTTTATGGCTGGGTGGTACCAAGTGAGTGATATTTTACTGGAATTCAGTGAGGGTTTGTCTTCAGCTGCTGAGACTCTCCAGAGGTGCCCTGACCTCACTGAAGCTGTTGCAGAATCCAAAGAAATGGGAGAGGCAGTGGAAGGGTTGGAATTGAGGATATGACTGGATGGACTCTCTGTGCCTCAGCCTCAGGACTGGGACAWTCMCTTGTTTAGGTACAAAATGGTGAAATTGCCATTTGTGACTCTGTGTACCAGGGATAACAAACTGCACAATTATCACTTCCCACTGGCTGCAATCATTTGCTGTGACCAGGTCTGAGCGACTTCAAGTTAATCATGAAACTTCTCCTGTAACCCAACCCGAGCAGTCTCTGTGCTCAGTGCCCACAACATCCTTCCCTCCCAGCTGCAGAGGCCTGGATTTGATGGGTGGAGTGCTCAGTGTAAGGGATTGGTTGGATGGTCACCTCCAGAGGGTGGTGGTCAGTGGCCCAAGGTCCATATGGAGATCAGGACCCAGGGGTTGTGTCCAGTGCTGTTTAATTTCTTTATCACTGACATGGACAGTGGGATCCCGCAAACACCAGGCTGAGTGGTGCAGSTGRCACCATGGAGGGAAAGGGTGACATCCACAGGGACCTGGGCAAGCTCCAGGGCTTCAGCAAGGCCAGGGCAAGTTCCCAGACCAGGGCAAACCCCGGGATCAATCCAGGCTGGGGATGAAGGGATTGAGAGCAGCCCTGGGGAGCTGAATTTGGGGGTTAGACACTGGCACAAGTTGCCCAGAAATGTGGATAAACCATCCCTGGGGACATTCAGGGCCAGGCTGGCCTGAGCTCTGMACAACCCCACAGGCTTGAAGATGTCCCTGGTCATGGCAGGGGGGGTTGKACAGAGGAGCTTTAAAGGCTCCTTCCAACCCAAACTGATCTGTGGTTCCACAAATGGGAATTCTCTCACCTAGGTTGTCATAACTGAGTTATGAAAACTGAGTTGTTATGACTGAGTTGCTGCCTGAAAGAACCCTTCCTTTCATCAGATCTGGTAGGGCTTGTGTGAATAGTCAGACTACATTTAGGTAACTACATTTTAGGCGGTTTATGTTCAATGAGATGGGTCCTACCTGAGCTGCAAATGAGATTTTTGAGAAGCTCCTGAGTGCATGAGARCAGATAATTCTTTATCAGAGCCCCTAAGCTCAGGTCAGTGCTTTCCTTTAGATTTTCCTGAGTGGGGATGAAGTGAAGAATTGATCTTGTGCCACTCAGAGGAGGAGGACACAGACATTCCCCTCCTTTGGGCACACCCTCAGTGTGTGAGGTGGTCATTTCTCAACTCCCCATTATTAAAGGGTGTGAAAAGGCTGTACCTACAACAGAGCTAAAAGGACTATCAAGATCARCATTGTTTAAGGACTCTGCCACTTCTCTCTTTAGCACCCTGCTGATAAGCAACCAGCATGCTCCTTAATCACAGATTCGGTGTTTAAGAAGAGGCTCCTCAGAGAAAACGGCCAAAAATGCACATAAATGTATCACTCAGGGGTTATTGATTGACCTGACAAGATACAAGGTAGGAGAATGGCTTGCAAACTRATTTTTGGGGTCTCCATGAGTGTGATGGAATCCCAGTGTGGAGTTACATCAGATCCCTGTGTGAATGCAGCTGGGAGGAAGGAGGGAGGGTTCTGTCATCGCAGCCAAGGTGGGGTTGGTATCTTTAGGGACACTTTAGGGACACTTTAGGGACACTTTAGGGACCTGAGTCCTGGCTTTTCTGAAAGTCCAGGAATGCTGTTTGACCCCTTACCTGAAGGCCTGCCATCCCAGGGGGATGACAGAGATCCCTGGATTCCAGCAGCCTCGGCATGGTACATCCTGTGCTGCTCCAGAAATGCCCTGGGATCAGGTTTGCACAGAAAGGACAGAGCTGGGATGAATTATGTGTGTGGTGAGCTCCTTCCAGCTGGGACAGGCCCTGGCAGCAGGATCTCACACTTCCCACCCAGCTGGCAGCCAAAYCCACCCAGAAATCCTCTCCACTCCTTCTCCCAGCCCTTGGAGAGGTGGCTCAGTGCACAGGGACCCTCGTGGTCCTTGGGCAGGGAGCTCCATGAGGGTGAGTCAAAACTCAGAGCCTCCACCCCTCTGGCCAGAGCTGTGCTGAACTTGTCTCAGCTGGAAGTCACTGTTTGCATATTTTCCCATAGCTACTGGAATCTGCYTGATTCCAGGCTGAGGTGTGACAAGGCAGCTCCCCAGCTCCTAGATGTGGGCCTGCCTGGTGGATTTTTGGATTTGGATTGTCTCCCAGGTGCTGAATTACCCAGGAGAGACACACATTGTTTGTGGTGTGGTGTCCCAGGATTGGGGGAGCATGAGGAGCTGAGGTCTCAGGAATGCAACATTTTGGGGCTGAAGCAGTCCCTTTGCTCAGCATTGACCCCATACCTGCTCTCAGAGCCCCAGGTGGGAGCTGTGTCAGGCACATGGCAGCAGCTCTGCAGCATTCCCCGGATTCCTGGGTCATTAAACAGCTTTGGGRAGCTCCAAGGTTATTATCAATGGTGCTGGTATCTAGATTAGTCCCTGCTCCGCCACCTTATCAGTACCAGAGCCATAAAGATGGCTTTGGGATCCTTATCTCCTCACTGGGATCAAATCCCCAGTCTTGGTGGAGCACTAAGTTGATCTCATCTTCTGCTCCAAAAGCTGCCAGCAGCTCTGCACGGGACTCAGGCTGTAAAAACATCACCAGAATCCTGATTTATTTTATCCAAAGCCCTCTGAAGCCAGCTCCTTCCAGGAAATRCTGATTCCCCTCAAAGTGATGCACTTCCAATGAAGGGAACAGGCAAAATGCATTTTGATTTCCAATCTCCAGGAGCTGAGCTCCAGGTGGRGACAGCCTGTTCTCCCAAGGAACAGCCTCACCACAATTCCTTACCTGTCTCTGTGAAAAAGAGGAGGAATAGCAGAAAAAAAGCAACCTGAGGAATGATATTCTTAAAAATTTGAGGTTTGACTTGGCTGCCCTGGTGGTTTTTTATCACCTATCCCGAAAAACCCCACAAACAGAAGCTCCTGAGTGGTTTTAAAGGGGAGCTGATAAAAGTAGACACKAATAATGTACAAACCACATGCAACAGTGGATGAATTCAAAAGTTTACAGTGAGTTTGAGGCTCAGGGATCTAATCTAGGCTGTGTTTGTGTGATTCTCTTGAAGGCAAATCTGCTCAAGGCTTCTGTGAGCACCCAATCTTAGACAATTGCTGGCTGAGTCTTCCCTGGGTTCACCTGAGCTTCCTACCTGTGCTTTCTCCCTGATTTTTCCTGTTGGCCACCATTTAAGAAGATGCTGAACTAGAAAGGACAGGTGAAAATGGGTTAAATGCACAAAAATATGTGCAAAGACACAGCTGTGTCCCCTYCCTGCTCCCATTCCCTATCTCAGCGTTTGGTTTGATCACCCTCCTGTTGGGGCTCCCCTTCGGGTCAGCCCCATCCAGCTGGAGAGGCTTCCTGGAGGTCTTTCTCTTGGAAATCTCTTACTCTGGGTTAGATTTTGGACCAGGCCATGGATCAAGCCTTCCTTCTGCACACCTGAGTTTGTCTTCTACAAAAGGGCAGAAGGATGCTAAAGCATCCCTATAGATCTTTCTCACTTTAGGAGCTGATATGAATAAAAACCCCCAGTAAACAAGTTTTGAATGAAATCCCCCAGTGGATAATTATGGTTGGAAAAGTGGAGCTGAACAGGGATTTGTTGGAAGTTTTACCTGGGAGGGGTTTTGTTGCTTTTGGTTCTGGCTTACTTATTTATTTATTGACATTCTCGGAGATTTTCATGTTTTTAAATGAGGGCAGTCTTAAAACCCTTGGAGCAGCCATTTCCTCGGAGTGGGGTCCAATGTGACAGCACCCAACACAGGGAGACCTGGGTCATGCGTGGGATTGCTGGTTTTCCTTGCATTAAATCTAATCCTTGTGGAAACACTGCTTGAGCCAAACACTGAACCACATGTTGGAGCACGTGGGACATCCTGTCCTCACATTCTTGCTTGTGTCTCATTGATCCGTTCCTTTAGCTGGGGCAGCAGGCAAGCCAGGAGCAAATGGAATTGACCCAGGAGGGRGAAAAGGAAATTTCCAGCTTCTCCACCACCTGCCCTGTTGAGCAGAGTGAGTTGAAAGGCTGAAAACCTAAAAAAAAAAAACAAACCCTCAGTGATCAGACAAGGCTTGAGTGGAAATGCAGAAAACAACAGCGTTTGGTGCTGTTCCAAARGTTAAAAGGAGAAAATTGATGGATGAAGTGGGGAGATTCCTAAAAAGAAGTAGAAGTGATGCCTCCCTCACCCAAAATCGTGTTTCTAGGTGCCACAGTGGGTTGGGAGTGAGGTTTTTCCTGACAAAAATCTGGTTGTAGGCAGGGACAGGATGTGCACTTCTGCAGCTCCCCTAAAGAACATCCACCCAGTGATCCATCAGCCCTGAAACACGGCTCATTCATTAATTATCCATCAGCTCCGTGCCAGCAGCTCTGTCCTTGATTCCCCAATGGAATGGCTGTTTCCATGGAGGCGCATGGTGGTGTTCCCACTCCACAGGCAGGAAACTGAGGCAAAGCAAAAATGCCCCCAGTGCACGGCCCCATGCTCACACCTTCACAACTACATCACCTCCTCTCCTAATTAAAGCAATTTACTGATAGAATTGATCCGTGTGCAGAGCTGGGATGATTGTTATCTGCCAATCCAGCGCTGGGACAGTTTCATAACCCACCCAATCTGTCAGTGMTGAAGGTTCTCCATCCCCAGCCAGGGGGATGAGAATTTTTGTCACTTGTGTGTGCTCAATCCAGAGCTGCCAGCCTGAAATCGAAATTATCACTCTTAAGGTAAAGCACACATACACCAAAAAAAAAAAAGAAAAAAAGTGGGGAAAATCTGCTGCAGTTCTGATTGGCAGTGTTTGATGATTAAAAACATGATTCATCCAAAAACAACCCACGCCTTTCAGTCTGTTCCCAGAGCCCTGGCGCCAACCAAATTCTGGGTACCCAAGAGACATTTCTGTCCTGTCACAGCAAGCAGCATCGGGATTGCAGCAAGGCAATCCCTTCCCCGGCGCTGGCGCTGGGTGCCTTGCACAGGGATGACCCAGAGTGGGTCCARTCTCACTCACTTTGGGTGCAAAAGCCTTTGTTGAGCAGGACAATGAATGGAAGGGCCGCGGTCGGGGATGTCCCCAAAGCGTTTTTAGTTGAAGACCCTTGCTGATAAGCGATTAGATGCTCTCAACAAAAAAAAAAAGGTGGTGCTAAAAGGATCAAGGAGGAAAAGTCGGTGCTGAGTGGGAGCAATTCGCTGGTGAGAATCAACATCCTTATTCCTGTAAGGCTGGAGGAGAAGCCCGGCAATTCCAAGGCAGAAATCCCTTTGAGGCTTGCCACATCCCGGTTTCAGCCGACGCTGGGATGGGTGAAAAGCAGGAGGGGCAGCATTGTAAAGCCATGATCTTATCCAGGTCTCACCCAGCTCGCTATTGATGCGGTTGCAGATGTATTRCATCCCATTGTCTGAGGCAGGAGCGGGTGCTCAGCCCTTTGAGGGCTCCTCTGATCAGGGAATTTTACAGCACTCCGTGATAGGGGACCTTTGTGGCCTGGAGCCCTGGAATCATCCCGGGCCTGATCGTGTCAGATTCCTTCCCGAAAACAATGRGGAGCTTGAGTCACTGCTTGGGTGGGAAACCTCCGAGGAGATCTCTGTATCTCCGGGACCATCAGGACCGTCAGGGCTACACCTTTGTCGGGTCTGACAACCCCTGTTTGAGTTAGGGCATTCAAAAAAGCTGCTCCAGGTGGCATTTCCTAAAATTCCCGTGGCTCACATTCAGGCCTGTGCTCTTAAAGGTCCGAGGAATTTATTGGAACTTAATGTAATGTGTCGAAGGTCAAGAAATGAATGAATAATTTTGGGTTAAAACTCTGGCTCTGAGCACYAGAGAGGAGTTTGGTGATATCCAAAGTATCTCTGGATGTGACTTGCTTCAGTCCCATGCCCAACATCCTCCTCTGAAGGGAAGGATGATGTAGCAGATGGCAGGAATCACTCATTCCTTTCAGATTTGGATGTCCTTTTGCCTTTCCAGGCCTTCTCATGGACATCTGGRTGTGACATTTTGGGATCCTGTCCTCCCCGGTGCTGGGTGCTGGGTTATCCCCTGCTCCTCTGGGCTCACTCTCCAGCCCTGCTGTGCTCAGCATTCACATCCTGGGGGTCAGTTCCCAAATCCCCAAACCCTCCTGGAGCCTTGACGTGGCTCCTGWCATTCCTGGCTTGGCACCTGGGGCGTGGAGGTGGCTTTAGGTGGGGACATCCTGACCCCTCTCCCTGTGCTGATTCCCTGCCCGTGTCCTTCACTCTCACCCCTCCAGTGCTTCCACATCCTTCAGGAATGATGGGGTGGAGGTTTTTGGGTGTTGGTGAGACAGTAAAATAGCACTGRGGTGATCTCAGGGAGTTCCAGTTGAAACCAGCCTTGTTTGATGGGAATTGCTTGGCAGAGTGACCCTGGAGAGTTGTCAGCTCCCCATGTATTTTTGTACTATGCTGATCCTAAATATGGCCACTTGGAATTATTTATCCACTCTTTTTCTTTATATTCTGTCTTAAGATGCTGCATCAACATCGCTTTTATCACCTCTGCTTAAGAATCTCGTTTTAAAATTGCATGAAATTAGTTTTCCATAGAACTGTGGTTACCAGGACTAATTGTATTACAACTTTTCCATCCTCTGTGGGTTCAGYCTTGTATCACCCATTTCCCTTTTGGGCCAGATAACAGATTTACAGTTATTCATTTGCTCTTTAACAACAGTGAATTCCTAACCTGTTTGGCATTCTCTTGTTTTCCATCATCACTTGGAGATTTATTACAAATGTTAACAGGAGTTATCCAGAAATATCCGAGATTCCCTTCCTTCTTTATCTCCTTGTTTATCTGCAGGAGGTGAATACATTGTTAGGGACTACAAATGTGAGTGTGGCTATCTCTGTGTGTTCTCTAACAACACGTTCAACAATTATTTATTGGTCATCCCCCTGTTCTTAGCACCACTAACCATGGATTATCCACAATGGGCTTTCCTCATCCCTTATCTGCCTCCCTGTGTCCCAATTTATATTCACAATTTCCAGCTCTCCTCACCTTTGAGGGCTCACAGGAATGGGGTGAGTGAGAATTCGTGAGCAGTGCTGGGAGCTGATGGATGAGTTTTAAAACCACCCCATGGGATTTCTCTTACATTTATTTTCTTTTTTTTTTTTATAAGAGCAAAGGTGAATTAGGGAACTGCATTCACTTAAGCTTCTCATGCTCCACCTGGACAGGCTTTTCTTTTGCCCTCCCACTGCAGTTCAGTGCTCCTGTGTCACAGTCCCTGTAGAACCAYTGATTTCTTAGAACCAGGAAATATATCCTTTTTAAAAATCATTTACCAAACAAAAAAAAAAAACCCAAAAAACCCTTTCAAAACCTTTCCAGAATCCCCCCAGCCCCTGTTGTCATTTTGCACCTCGCCTTTCGAGATCTTCCCCATTATTTATGGTCATGCCTCAGCAGTTGCCAGTTCCAAGGAAGTGGAGAGGTTCCTTGTCCTGTGTGTGCACACAGCCAGAGACAGTCCCTGCCCCGCAGCACTTCAAATCTAATCTAAAGAGACAGAAAAAGAGGTGGGTGAAATGAAGAATTATTAGTATGGCACGGTGTTAGCAACTCCTTACCCCGGATCCCTGGCGGCTTTCCAGCCCCAGAAAGGACAGGAGTGCAGGTATTTCTTTTCAAGGCAAGAGCAGAGCAGGGGGTTTTGTGGTGGAAAGTTCTCCACCCTGATTTTGCCACAGAGGAAGAATTTTTAATTTTTTTTTTTTTCCTGGGCATTTGACACGTTTGGAGCAGGGGTCTTCCAGAGGAGAAAGCAATGGTTGTGAGCAGCTGCTGAAGGCTCTCCTGCTGCTCTGTCAAAAAAAAAAATAGAATCCACATTTCTGCAGCTGGGAAAGTCAGGGGAGCATTCCCCTTCTCCCTGTCGAGATTTGACATGTGTGGACACAGACAAGGAGCGGGGTTTGCTTAGGCAAAGMACCAGTGCTGACTCCTGCTATTCTGCTGACTGCTCCTCATTCTCTGCTTGCTGCTGCCTCCCTTCCTACCTCATTCCTGGCCCCTTCTCTCTTTCTTTCACCCCTTCCTGTCCTGCCTGAGTGCAGAAAACGGGCTTTTTGCATCTCCCTGACACCTCTGCACCGAGCCCTTGACACAATGGGAGCCCTAATCTCAGACTCAGGTTCAAGGCATAATGGTAATAATTATTGTTGTTATCGTTGTAATAACAATGATGGAAAGATTTAGAGAAAGCAGAGGGGGGGTGAAAAAAATGTTGCTACCAGCGAGGGAAGATTACCCTGATCCTGGAAAGAGGTGTGTATCAGCAACTTTTAATCACCAGATAGGCTTCCTCTTCCAGGGTGGGGTGATGCAGGAGTCTGGGAGCTCTGCTTGTGTTCCCTGGTGGAGCACGTGCTGGGAGCTCTGCGAGTGGGTCAGTGAGGGTGCAAAAAAGGGGTTTTCCTGAATCCAGGTGCTCAGAAAGATGGGGAATGGACTGCAGGCATCTGTCCAGGTCCTTCAGCAGACAGCAACCCAGACCTTACATCCAGAGAGGTCAATGTTTGGCCGCTTGTGGGGCTCGGAGCTCAGGGTTAGCAGCCAGCGTGGGCATGTGGGGCTTTCTCCCTCTCTCTTTTCTTTGGAGCACAGCAGATAAATAGCTCCAGGTGAAGGCCTGCACATTCTTTATGAAGCAGAACGTGCTGTCGGTGTAAAGGAGGCGAATGTGTGGCCCCGGGCACCATGTGCAATGTAATGTGTCTCGAGTCCCTTGCACGGGCTTGTTTGAAATATGTGTCAATAACAGCAGCAGCAGCTTGCTGCTCAGAAAGGAAAAGGAGGTGAGCGTGGTGGGGAGAGAGGGGAGAGCAGCGTGGGGTGGAGGGCAGCTGGGTCCCCACCAGCCTCCTTAAAAAAACCCCCAAACCTTGCCCTGCTCCCCACCACCCACTCCCTGCTCCTTGGTGAGATCACCCTCATTGCAGTGAACACCCAGCACTTCCAGGACAGAGACAGTGTTTTTACTTACAAACTCATTTTTTACAGCAGAAGCAACAAATGATCTCTTGCAGGGAGAGGGTGAAGCCTCTAATTATTATTTTTTAAGGGCGTAAACCAACGCCAGGTTAAAAATTATGGGGGACCGACCGTCTTCCTCTTCTTGCTTCCTGTTCGAGGCAGGGTTCAGGTCTGTGATTTCAGCAGAGTCAAAATTAGCACCTGCAAGTCCCAMGTGTGGAAAGCCACAGTCCTTCTGCACAAAGCTCTTTGCCACCTCTGCCACCAGAGGTTGGCTCCAGCGGCACCAGCAGCTCTTCCAGGGTCAGCACRTCCCTGGGGGAACTGGTGGATTCCCGGATATCTCTGGATCGAGAGTGGGCACCTTTCTGGAGGAGGTGATTCAGCCACGGCCAGTGGTGTGGAGGAGATGAGTTAATGGGTGGTCTAACTCGGTAATTACATGCCTTGATGAATCCATGAGATTACAGTGTTGTTGGAAGGGAGCTCGGCAGGATTCCTGAGCTCCTGTGACTGCCTGTCACCAGCTCCCATCTCAAAAGGAGGCAGGAGAGTGGAACAGTGCTGAATCTTCAGTCCAGAATTCCGTGTCCTAGTGAGAATGTCCCTTGCTTGGTCCGCAGTGGGAATCGCAGGGTTCAGGTCTCTGCTCCTGTATTTGTTATAATTCCCATGGAGGGGGTTTCTACCCCACTGCAGCCCCCCTTCTCCTCTCAGCAAGTCTTTCTGGAGCTCAGAACCAGACCTGGTGTGGTACAGGTGAATACAAACCTCTTGTTCATCACCTGACTGAATAATCCTGAGGTCAAGGTGGGATTCACCCCACTGGACACCTGCACTGCCAGCAACTCCCACCTGAGGGATCACAGAATCATGGAACGGTTTGGGTTGGAGGGCACCTTAAAGATCATCCTCTTCCACCCCCTGCCATGGGCAGGGACACCTTCTGCTATCCCAGGCTGCTCCAAGCCCTGTCCAGCCTGGCTTTGGACACTGCCAGGGATGCACATTACACTTTCTTGGCCGGTGGTGTCCAGCATTAAACTGGACTYAACTCCATGACTTAACCTCTAGTTGAATCTGTTATCTTGACTAGGTCCAATTCCTTGTCTCCTGATTGTGTCCAGTCCTTCCCATTGCACATGGGACAGGGGATGGCGGGCTCATGTCTGTAGCCTTCCACAGGGCTGAGGGGGCCACACCGAGGCTCCCAGTCCTGGTGTGGATTCCCAGAGGTACCTGAGACACACAGGAAGCCACTGCACGGGTCCTGTGGCACTTGGGAGCCAGGTTTGATCCTCGAGGGCARCTGGAAGGGTGTGAGATGTCCCTGTGTACTCAAACTGATCCTCCCACTTCCTGAGATACCTCACCAGCTTTTGGAGACTTGGCCCACCTTGTTCTGAGCTTCTGATATCCAATGTTTTTAGTAAGCATTAATAGGAAAAGGAGGTGGAAGAAGGAGCTCCTTGAGGGCACCCTGGATGTTCCTGGTCCGTGCCCCAGAGAGGAGAAATGTTCAATCCAGCCTCCAAACACAGGGATGTGCCAAGAGGTGTCCGTGCGTGGGTACACGTGGGAAGGGGTGGGAACAGGAGGCAGAGAACATCTGATGGTGACACCAGGGCTAAACGTGTCCTGGTGTTCACAGCTTTGCTTCCACTGCCATTTTCAGCCTTGCAGCTGAGCAATTCCTTCCAAAGCAAGCGTCCWCTCTGCCCTCCTGGCTGGTGATAAATGGGGTGATGTCCTGTGGGTGAAGAGCTTAGGGACCTTTAAAACCCTGGTGTCTTTGTGCTGTCAAATCTCCAGGAGTTCCTGCTCTGTGTAAAATAACTGAGCCCTTCTTGTTCCTGCTGAATCCCTTCCTATCCCTCTGCACCTCGGTGATAATTTGTGAAACGGAGTGTCATTAATTAATTAGTTCAGCACTGTAATAAACCCCAGAGTTGTGCTCCAAGGCAGTAGTTATGGAGCCTCTATACCATTTAGTGTGTTATTCCYGTAAAATTCCTTTAAAACTGAACTTTCTCTTTTCCAGGCAGTATGGGCAGTTGAAAATTCCTATATTACTTAATAAAAAAAAAAAAAAAAGTTGCAAATATCTTGGGTGATTTGTTCAGATAAATATTTCTGGCCAGTCACAAGATCTCCTCTAGATTCCTACTTTTCCACACTGATGCATTTTCACTGGCACAGGTTGCCTGGAGAGGTGGAGGGTTCCCACCCTGGAAGCATCCATGGTCAGGCTGGATGGGGCTCTGATGTGCTTGGAGACATTCCTGATTATGACAAGGGGGTTGGAGTGGGTGACCTCTGAAGCTCCCAGACAAACCATCCTTACACATTCCATGATTCTCTAGCTCTGTATTTAGGGTCCAGGAGCATGGGAAAGCTGAAAAGCAGGGAGGGAGCAGCCTCTTTGATTGCTCCTGCGGCTCCTTGGTGAGACAGAGCCGCTTCTGCAGGGTCCCTGTGGCCACTCAGGCTCCACATCAGACCCATGGATGCATGGATGGAAGGATGAATCCCTTCCCACAGCATGGTTCTGTCACCATTAGATCCCCTGTGAAAGCCAGCTATGAACATTCCATAATCCCCCAGACCCACCAGTGCTTCAGTTCCGCAGGGAACGCAGAGAAATCCAAGCTGGAAKGAATCCATCTGCTAAGCTGAGTGACCCTGCAGCTTTATTATCATGATGATGGTGAAGAGGAGGGCTCMTCTCTGGTTTCTAAAGTAAACACAGGTGGTATCTTGGCAGAGGAGCGTGCAGCAGAAAGCTGGGGKTGCTCTCCCAAATTCTTGGCCACTTCCCTCGGTGCGTGTCAAAGCTGGTGTCTCTGCCTCGTGGTGATCACCCCTCCACGAGCTGATCGCTATCTGGCAGCCTGTCTGCAGCTCCCCAGCCACTCTCGGGAAGAAATCATTAAGGCTGGGAGAGGTGCAGGTGCTGCTCCTGCCTCCTGCCACCCGGGGAGATCCCCGAGTCCTTCCACAGAGGCTCTGTGTCCCCAGCTCTGAGGAGTCCTCTGCTCTTCACCCACAAACTTATCACATCCCCCAAGTCAAGAGATTTGGGGTGGTGTGTGCTGATCCAAGGACAACCCCCTGCCCACTTTCTTTCCTCAAACTCTTTCTCCTCCTGCCTGGAGTGGGGATGGTTCAGCCTGGACAAGGGAAGGGTTCAGGGTGACCTGATTGTGGCCAGGRCCTGAAGGGAGCTACAAGAAAGATGGAGATGAACTATTCACAAAGGTCTGGAGTGACAGGAGAAGGGGGAATGGCTTCAAACTGAGAGTAGGGCTGGAGTAGATATTAGGAAGGATTTCTTCCCTGTGAGGGTGGTGAGGCCCTGGCACAGGGTGCCCAGAGCAGCTGTGGCTGCCCTTGGATCCCTGGAAATGTCCAGGGCCAAGCTGGATGGGGCTTGGAGCAGCCTGGGACAGTGGAAGGTGTCCCTGCCCGTGACAGGGGGCTGGAAGTTGATGGCCTTTAAGGTCCTTTCCAACCCAAACTATTTTGGGTTTCTGTGATTCCATGATTCTTCCTCTTTTCCCATTTTCTTTACCATTCATCAGCCTGACCCCTTCCAGMTGTTTTCCACCCAGGCACTGCCTCACCAGTCAAGAAGTTTCCACCCTGGAGAACATTTCTGCTCCTCTGAGGAACATCAAGGCACCACATCTGCCAAACCACTTGGAGAAGAAACTCCTTGAGTTTCTCCTGGTGTGAGAACACCAGACCCCAGCAGGTTTAGGGAGGAGAGCCTGGAGAGGAGGGCTTGGTCCTTCTCTGTGCTCCCTGGTGCCACAATGCCCTGGCTGTGTTTTTGGGATTTAGACCAGATCTGGAAGAAGCTTTCATGTAAATCACCTGTTTGTTTTTTTTTTTCACCCAAGAGATTTGGAGATTGGGTGTCCTCTTACTTAAGAGAGTCATAAAATCATGGAATGGTTTGGACTGGGAGGGACCATCCCATTCCCACCTTCCACTATCCCAGGTTGTTCCAAGCCCTGTCCAGCCTGGCCTTGGACACTGCCAGGGATCCAGGGACAGCTTCTCTGGGAATCT
>CADDXX010001016.1:38405-94039 GCA_902810485.1 Alauda arvensis | reverse complement strand
GAAAAAAAAAAAAACAACAGCTCAGTCGCATTCTTGTGCAGCAGATCCCCCAGGGTAGGAACATACTTGAGCTCCTACCCAGAAACAGAGAAGGGGAAAAGCAGAGAGGCAAAGCAAGGAAGCACAAATCTGTTTTGCAGCTTGGATTTTGTCACCCAGGATCTGAGTGCAGCTCTTGTGTGAGTCAGTGGGGACCCCTTCCTCCCGCAGCACAAACCAGAGCAGCTCCCAAAGCATCTCCCCTCTGCCCCACAGACCATCTGCACTCCTTTCACTGAAAAGGCCCGATTTTAATGCCTTCAGGAAATCCTTTCCAGGCCCAAACCTATCTGAGGCTGCCTGGCTGTCTGGGCTGCCCTTGCTGCTGTGGCATTGCTCATTGCTCATTCAGGGCTAGGCTTGAGCTGTGATTCAGCAGTGCCAAACTGTCACCAGACYCTGGTCCTGTTTACAGCCATGTGCTGATATCTCATCTGAAACCAGACTCTTTCCCTCCATCAGCCTTCTTATGGAAAAAAAGATCCCACATGTTTTAGCTAAGACTATATTTATGTATAATTTTTTTTTAGCCAGGTTTATCTCCAGAGGTCCATTCCAACCCTAGCAATTCTGGGATTTTGTAATGAATTAAACAGGAATGGCATTGATGAGCTTGGCCAGCAGGGAATTGTGATGTCCAGGGGATCTTGACCTGTTGCTATTGAAGGCAACACTTGACAGGCTTGACCCTAAATCCCTCTTGCTCTTTTTATGTCACCCAGGGGAGAGGAAGAGCAGAAATCCCCCATCCCACCCTATTTGGCTGCTCTGGTTTGTGAGCCCCAGGCTGTGGAATAAACCYTCCCTATTCAATTATCCAGAGAGGTGTGGRCTTCCTATCYCTGGAAGTGTCCRAGGCCAGGTTGGATGGGCTTGGAGCAATCTGGGAAAGTGGAAGGTGTCCCTGCCTGTGGAATGTGTCCCTGAGCTTTAGGGTCAGGGCTGTGGGAAAGTGTTTTTCTCGTCCTCTGTGGTTTTGGGAGTAGATGGGCAGCTTCATGGAGAAACATTCAGGCAGGTGCCACTGCTGGGTCTTCCTTGCAAATCCCCAGGAAATGGGAGTTCTGGTCAGTTTGGACGACTTGGAATGCAAAACATAGAGGATTCCTCTGTGGGGAAAGAACTTCTGATCTCTTTCTCTCTACCTGAACTTAATCTGCTTACCATTTCTAATAGAAAGGCACTACAACTCATTTCTGGTCTCCCAGCAGCTCACCTGCTGGACAGTAGAAAGAACCTCTCACTTGAGCTTTTCCAACAGTAATAATCTAAAGGAAAAATACTGTGATTTGTTTCTCCACCTGTATTTTATGAAGTGGAGAAAGGCAYGGCAATGGCCACATGACCTGAAGTGACCACCTGAGCCACAGCYCTTGCTCAGCCTCTTGCCTGGGAGGCCTGGCAGTTTTTAATGCCATTGTTGCACCTCTCAGTTTACCAGGGGGAAGGGAAGATTTTTGAGTTGCCTGTAAAAGCACGCAGGATAAAACATTGGAGGATGTAGGAGAAGGACACCCCATCACTGGGGTGCAAGCTGACAGGCATTTCCCACCTCCAGCTGAAGTGGGAATTGTGCCTTTTGCCTTTATTGCAGCTTTTGAGGACTGAAGAGGCTGTTCATGCTAAAGCTGTGAGTTTAGGGTCCCTTAATTCACGTGAGCTCACTTTGAAACTCCTCTGGGCAGAAATATGAACCGATCTCAAGAGAAGGRATACAATAAAAGCTTATCATGGCCCTGTCTCTTTAAAGGACTTCAGCACATAATTAAGTCAAAATAAAAGTTTCCTCTCTCTCCTCTTCACCCCCCCCCCATTCAATAAAAGTAAATTACCTCCAACTATTTAAGAAGCCCGCTGTTCGTTTAAATTTAAAAAGGGAGCCCTTGTCTATSTATTTCTTTCACTCACTCCCACCTCCTTCTGCTAAAGACTGGCCAGGGCTTTAAACCTGCCAGCCGGGCTGAGAAATGGTTAATAGTTATTGTGGAGGAGCAGCTTTTAATGAACTATTGAAGAATGATACATTGATGGAGTAATGGGAGTTTAAGTCTCTCTGTAATGAAACAGGTTCTCAGCGCCGACCCATTGTGGTGTAAATACGGCACGTCTCTCCCACTGTTTGGCCAGGGCTAAATAGCAGGGGCCACAGGGGGGTCTGCTGATGGGGTCTGTGCTTTAGTTAATCAATCTGATTGGATTAGGGTCACTGCGATCCCTAATAATGTCAAAGGTTACGCCAAACTGGATTAAATGCTTTGTTGSAGAGGGCTCGGGCTCTTTCAGCCCGGGCCGGCGGGGCTTGTTTATTAGACTTTAGCACTCGTGTGCAGCCTTGGGAAGCCCCTCCGGCCCTTTTTTTGTCCGTCAGGCACACGAGGGGGTGGGAACCAGCTGGGGAGGGGGTGTCCCGTGGCTCTGCACCCCCGGGATGTGCCCTGYGAGGAGACACATCCGATTCCCCGCGGGACAAACGAGAGGCCCGATGGGTGAGCGAGGCACAAATTCATTCCGGAAGCGATGGTCAGCAGGCAGGTGTCCAGAGTGGAGTGACCCACTCCCTGCTCGTGTCCCTCGGGGTTAATCCTGTCTGTGTCCAGCAAAGCCAGCTCCTTCCTGGTGCGGCTCCTCTTTGGGCGGCCAGCATGGCACGAAATACGGGGTATTTCAGACCACTGGATCGCTTTGTTGTTAAACTGGGGAGGTGTTTTCCATCTCAAATCTAGGATGGGATGGGATCTCCCTGTCATCCTGCCCAGACCGACCACAAAGCCTAAAAGTTTCCTGTTGCCTTCCCTCCCCACGTTCCTGCAGGTGACACAGTCCTACAGCCATGGCAGAGTGTCCTTCAGGCTGTGACACCAAAGAACCCCTCTGAAGTCCCCTGGCAGWGGAGAGGGGCAGCACTGACAGGGTGTTACAGGCAGGGATCTGGGATCCCTGGGTCTCCAGCGCCTCATTCCTTCCCCCAGCACAGCACGCAGTGCATGCTCACAGCCTGACGTGGCTGTCATTATCCCAGCGGGCTTCTTGCGTGATCCAGACTGGAGAATTTCCCCTCCAGACTTCTGGAATGAGCCCAAAATCTGAATTTGACTGCAACATCTCTCCCCAAAGGACATTTTGCCTTGACATATCACTAAGAGGTAGACAGACTCCTCTTTACAATCCTCCACTGCTCTGGTGTTGTAGCCCCTCTATTTTCTCTTCCAGCCCTGACCATTTTCTTTGCTACTTAGATTTCCTAAAAAGCTGAAACTGGGTTCTGCAGAAGAGCAGTGGGACAGCAAAACTTTGGGTCCTTTATACCAGACAGCGAGACAGGTCGAGGTAGTCCCAGTTGTTGCTGGGGTCCTGCAGGGCATGATTCATCTGATGTGTTCCAGACAGTTGGGATKAAATTATTCACACCCTGACGTTTCTACATCTCTCCATCAATCACTGAGGGAATCCAGGGAGACCGGCTCTGGAGGAGAAGGCTCCTGCTCCCAGGGACTATGTGAAGGCCAGAGCAGGCATCTGTCGAGCTCCCCAGAGATGTGGGATTCAAATCACATCCAGCTTCTTGTGGAATGCTGGGCACTGTCATTTTTGCAGCCAGGATGATTCTGGGCTCGGCTTATTCGTGAGGTTTGGTTTATTTTGGACTCTAGACATTTTGGGGATAAGCTCCATGTGTCCTTTCTCTCAAGAAAGCCCAAACAAAGCTGTGCTCAAGGGCTGACTCTTCACCATTGTGGGTGAGAAATCWCATCTCATGTCTGGTGAAATCCAGGTGAGTTTTTCCCCAGATTAGGCAAGAATGGAACCAGGCTTTTAAATTCAGTTATAATCCCTCGGAGACACGAGTCTCCTCCATTTWTTTTTTTTTTTTTCTTGCTGTGTCATAACACACAGGGCTCCCTGATAGGCCTGATCTCATCTCCCAGAGCTAGATGTCAAAGTCTGGGCGAGTCACCCCAGGCTCCCTTTGTAGTCAGTGGAGAGCAATCGGCATCTGCAGGGAGCAATTCATCTGACCTATCTCAGACACCTATCTCAGGATAACATGAATCATAGCAAGATGTTTATTTCTCCCCATTGACTATAGAGGGAGCCTAGGGCTACAGCCTCTGACTTCCATGGGTGCTCCTCAGAGGCCCATTTTGGGGGCGAATACTTCTCACCCCTCACACTTCTCCTGTCACAAAGCAATCCTGACACCCAGCCCCGGTTGCAGAGGCCATGTTAATAATGGAACCACGTGGCACATGGAAAAGATCTCCTGGACCACTGAATTCAGGCAGTCCCTTGCTGTTCAAAGCATAATAACACCTCATAATGATTTAAAATTAATACGTTTAGCAGATCTCATCCCATTTTCCTGGTGGCGTTCTGGCATCTCGGTTGTCTCCGAGCCAAATTGTTTTCCCTGCTCCGGATCAGCCTTCTCCACTCCTGCAATAAAGTCAGGCATGAGCAGAAAGCCACAAGATACCGATCCATCCAGGAGGTTTGTTACATGTAGGAGGTACTCCGCGCTCTCTCATGAGACTCTTCCCAAGAGGATCTGATTTCCAGCCACACCCCRTCTACCTCCCCGCTAATGGCAATTTGGGCAGCTGCCCCGCTATCAACAACGGAGATCTACAAACTCTGCCCTGTAACTATGGGGAAGGAAACTGGGAGGATCAGGATTGAAGATGGGACTCTGCAAGCTCCTCTCAGCCGTTCAGGGTGCACGAATCCTGCGGGCCTGAGCTCTGCCAGGGCTGCTGGGGGAAAGGCTGGCGCATCCTGGCTGGAGACAGGAGCTCTAGTTGGGTTTGGTGTCTGTGTAAATCCAGCTTGGGCTGGGCGTTGTTGCGTGGGGTGAGGGGATGCTGCACTGCTGAACCCAAAGGACAGCCCGAATTCCAGGCTGCCATGGGTTTTGGGTGGTTAACTCAGTGCAGGCAGCCTGTTGGAGCTGCAGCACCTTGGACAAGCAGTTTTGGGAAGCCTGGATGAGCTGTGGCCCCATCCCTGGTTTGCAGCCCACAGGGTCCTGGGGGATTTGCAGCTTCCCCTGAGCTTTGGCAAGAGCTGCTGGCTGCAAGGGCAGCAGACAGAGATGCTGAGGAAAGGTGCCAAGGTGTTGTCCCTCAAATTTTGGTAGCAGGAGTGAGGCGTTGAGGAGCTCCTTCTCTTCATGGCAGAGCCATCAGAGGAGTAACTTCAACCTCTTGTGGCTTCAGAGGTGTCCAAGGACAAGCCCTGGGCAGGGATGGCACGTAAGGGACTGTGGTTCACATCACATCTGACTCCTCTCCATCCCCAGTGCCCTCGGGGCAGCAGGCTCAAGCATTTTTGGGGATTCTTAGAGGCCCTGACCTCATCACCTCGCTACCTGCACGGTGATCCCGGGATAAGGATCTGGCTCCCGTGCATCTGCAGAGGAGACAGCCCGTGTAAACAGCTGTAAACAGCCAACACCCGGGCTGCAAACCCTGAGAGGAGTGATGGGGAAAAGGAAATGGCAGCAATTCCAGGAGCCCATCCCGTCTGCTTTCTGCGCTCCCTCCACCTCCCACTCATCTGTCAACCCTGAGATGCAGGGATTGGGTTTTTTACTGGATTTTTTTTTCTTTTTCTATGTTTGTCTGTTTGTTTTAGGGGTTTGTTTGTTTTGTTTGTTTGTGGGGGTTTTGTTTGTTTTGTTTGTTTGTGGGGTTTTTGTTTGGGTTTTTTGGTGTTTTTTTTTTGGTGGGTTTTTTTGTTGTTTTGTTTAAGGGTTTTTGGGGTCTTTTGGGGTTTGTTGTTGTTTGGGTTTTTTTTCTAGGGTTTTTTTGGGGGGGTTGCTTTTTTTTGAGGGGGGGTGGGGTTTTTTTTTGGTTTCTTGTTTTTTTGGTTTTTTAGTTTTTTGGGTTTTTTTTCTTTTCCTGGCCACTTAAACATTAGACGAGGGACCAGGCAGGGGAAGAAGGAACAAGACAGCCCGTGGCTACAAAACCGGGCGCGTCTCTGCCGGCGGGCGGGAGGCGCTTGGAAACTCCTGCCTCGGGCTGCGCTCACAATGCTCCGGGCTGGCAGCGAGCGGGGCTGCGCCGAGTTATGGATTTATTTCCTTCCCCCCTCCCTTCTCCTCCCCTCCTTCCCCTCTCCCTGCTGCGTACATCGCATTCCCCGGACCGGGCTCGGGTCGGTGGCCAACAAGGAGCTCCCTCTGCCGCATCCCGAGAGTGCCAAGTCCAAGCGTGGGAGCTGGCCCTAGACAAAAGGGAACAGCAGAGGGAGCTGAATTAGCATCCCTTTGTCCCGGGAGAATCCCGGCCCCAAACGGGCCCTTGGCTCGCCACGGGAGGCACAAACACACACACACAAACACGCACACACACACACCCAGGGACCGCGGCCAAGCAGGGCAGCAGCCACAGCCGGGGCTCGGTCGCCTTCATCCGGATGCTGGGGGAGGAAGGGGGACACGCTGGGSGTTGTTTTGGGATGGCTCCGGAAGMGGGGAGCGCAGTTCCCCGGGTGGGTGTTGCTGGTTGTGGAGATGAACGTGTGTTCCCTGTCCCCGAGAGGCGAAGGGAGCGGAGTCCCCTGACAAAGAGGGACCGCAGCCCCTGAATGTGGCTTTTCTTCGCCGGGAGATGCGCCGGGAGCTGGCAGTGCTGAATGGAGGCGGGGRTTGTAAGGCCAGGAGGGGCTGTGGGATCATCTGCTTGGATTCCTGTATAACCAGCRGAGATTTTCCTCCTCTCCCTCCCGGAGCTGATAAGACAGGACAGCCGAAGGAAAACCAGGGTGTGTGAAGATGTCCTGTGTGAGGTTTTTTTCTGCGATGGGCTTGCATGGCAAGGGAATGGGAGGGTCTCCTGCAGAGCAGGAAAATTCCCTGACACATTCCCTGCTTGGAACCCTGTGCCTGGATGGCTCAGCCTCCCTCATTCCTGGTTTCCTCGGCCTAATCCTTCTGGGAGCATCTCCTTCAGAGTGAGGGCTTGCCCATCCAAGAAACTACACGGAGAGAGAGGTGGGGATCAGTCACCAGGAGAGGGAATGGCTCAGAAGGGTTGGTGTGACTCTGGATTTCTGCTGTGCCTGTGAATGAGGTGCTCCTAGGAACCRTGAGGGCACAGCTGGCTCCAGGCTGAGCACTGAGGACAAGCAGGAGTAGGAGGAAAGCAGGTTTTTTGGGGGCGCTCTAAAATCTTGGGGGATGCAAAGGGGTCGGAGAGCTCCACCTGATGTAGGTGGGAGATTTCCCTGTGCCAGGGCAGGCAGAGGAGGGGCACACAAGGGGCATTTTTTTGGGGAACAGCATGAGATGGGTGAAGCTGAGGCAGCTGAGGGCTGTGTGAAGATGACCCCAAGACATGAAGCACTGAAGTGTGTGGTGCTCTGTCCCCTGCCCACCTTCACCCTGCTCCCAGGGGTCAYGGGGATYCTCCTGGAGAGCRCTGCCCACTGCCGGGGGGGCCCWTRAAGGAGGGATGTGGGTATGTCCCAGTCTGGGTGTGCTCCAGGGAAGGGCTTGAAGGAAACTCCYGTGGGTTGGTTTTGGTCTGGGCAGGCTTTTGAAGGAGGTGGAAGGTGGCCTGGTGAGCCTCAGGGAAGCTCTGGAGCTTTGGCTGGAGGTGACCCTAAAATCAGATGGCAAAGCCATCTATAGAATAGGAATTCTATAAATATTAGGAAGTTTTGTATTCAGAGGGTGGGAAGGTGGCACAGATTTTCCATGGAAGCTGTGGCTGCCCCTGGATCCCTGGATGTGTTCAAGGCCAGGTTGGAGGGGTTTGGAACAGCCTGGGATAATGGAAGATGTCTCTCCCCATGGCAGGGAGTAGCACTGGATGATCTTTCAGATCCCTTCCAACCCAAATATTTGTATGATTATGTGAAAACACAAAGAGAGATGCAGAAAGCCTCCAGATCCTGGGGAAAGCAGAGCTGTCCTCAAGCCCTGGGAGCAGGTCCTGACTGGAAAAACAGAAAAAGTGTCTTTCACTTTTTTATTTCATTTTGATTCACATCACCCTTCCCAGAGCAGAAAAAGAGTTTACAACAAAAAAGAGCTTACAAAGAAAAAGAGTTTACAAAGAAAAAGAGTTCACGACCCAACCTGGGCCAGTGATGGGGGAGCAAGGCAGAACAGAAAGATTCTGGTTCTGGTTCTGGGCAGAGCAGGGCAGATCCTCCTTCCTCTCCATYTCACACCACAGAACCACCCGGGTCTCTCAGAGCAGGTCACACCTCGGGCCCCGCAGCTCTTGTGAGGCACTTTGGGAACTTTTTGGGAACTCCTCTGGAGCGTTTCCCTGCRGTTTGATGGACAGGGCAGCAGCACTCGCCGCACTTTGCTGACTCAGCGCCTGGCACCTTTTCCTGCCCGTTCTTTTCCAGGTGCTAAATCCCATCCAACGATAGCTGATAATTACGGTTTATCCTTTCCCCCATCACGGCTGCCTTTCCCAGCGAAGCTGTTGCCACAGGGATGTTGTGGGAGTGTGCATGGGTGGGGAGGGCACCGGGAGATGTTGCTGCTCACCCGGAGCCATGGAAAACTTGGAGACCCCTTAGGCTAAGCRCACAAGAGTCAGCCTAGGAGACATGATACCTCCTCAAAAATGGGTTTATTTATTCCTCTGAGCCAGTTTTCCTTCAGAAAAGGAAGCTGCAGCAAAGTGGATATGTTTTGCAGGTTCCCCTTAATTTCCAGGGAAAAAAATATATTCACAAATTTGTTTTTTTTCCTTGAAGAGTTTTGGTTTTTTTGAGGTTTTTTTGGTTTTTTTTTTTCTTTTTGCACATTTCAGATGGTTTCATCTGAATTACTGAAAATAAGGCATTTTATTTCCTTTTAATTTCAATGCGATCTTATGCCAAAATAGAAAATCATTAAACCACCATAGAATCACACTTTCAGTATTTTATAGAATAGAGAAGTATTTTTTATATTGTTTAGGCTGAATGATTTTATCTTCTCAAACAAAAAAAATCTGACGTTAACAAGATAAAACACTTAATCAGCCCAAAAATTCAGACTCTTACATGGTCCACTGGATTTTCAACTCTTAAAATGAAGCAAAACAGAATTTCATAGAATATGTTAAATAAATTTTAGCCCTTGTTACTAACTTATTATTAAATAATAATTGTATGAACTCTGAACTCCTTAATTCTGCCTAATTCCAGAATTAAAACTGAGCAGTGGTCACCCAAACACCCCTCTAAATTCATAAAGCAGCACCACAGCTCTATAAAATGATATCTGTAAGAGATAAGACCCCAATCTGTGGTTCATTCTSAAGTTACAGCTGCTGAGTCCTGACATGAAGATGCTCCCCTGGGAAATTGCAGAGATTTTTTTTTTCTTAGAGAAAAAGAAAAGGTGAAAATTCATCTCAGTGCAGTTGGGTTTGGTGGAGAAATTTGTTTCTGTTCATAAAACATTTCCAGTCTTTTCTGGTTGGATTTCAGCTACAGATTCCTYRAGAGAYGAATTTGGAGATGTAAATKAATCCTGAGAGGGATGGGAGCTCTGTGGAGCCCAGTTTAGAATATATAGAAAATATAGAATATAATAGAAAATATTCAGTGTTACTCTGGTGAGATTTATATTCGAGTTATGATCCTTGCCCAGTGCCTAAAATTAAGGATATTCTCTGCATTTTGCTCCTCTGAGCAAGGGGTCTCCTCATTCAGGATCCATCACTGGTTCCTGGACACTTCAGACATAATTTAGGGCTTTGACTCCGAGGGCAAATATTAGGTTCTGTTAAGTTCTGTTTATGGCTTTATTAATTATAAACTTAGCCCAAATACTCCCTGATATCATTGATCTCTATGGATCAGGCAAGACTGAAGATGATCAATGTGTTTTATCATCAAATTCTCCATCTCCTTGTTTTTCCACTGGCAAAGATGATGGATTTTGTGTGTTGGTTCTTCAGAGGACAGAAGTTCTGAACTTCCCAGCCAGCAGAAAATCACCCCCTCAGTTCTCAGCTCTGGGTTTCCAGCGTTTTCCCAAGGGATCAGTAGCTAAATCAAATAATCAATAACCAATCTGGGAGAAGAATCAAGAACCATGGAATGGTCTGAGTTGGAAAGATCATCTATTCCCAACTGCAATACAACAGATCTAAAGTTAAAAACTCTCCCTAAAAATCTCCTCACTCCAAGCAATGCCAGCCACTGACCTTCAGAGCATTCCTGCCCCATCAGTCACTCACACTTYTGCTCATTTGTGGGATGGTTTGKGTTGRATGGGACCTTTAAAGGCCATCATCCAAACCCTGCCRTGAGCAGGGACATCCTGAACTGGGTCAGATTGCTCAGATCCCCACCCAACCTCACCTTGGGTGTTCCCAGTACGTGTTAAAGCTGCTGGGACATCACCGAAATCCTCACACCAATCTGAACTAAATCCAGGGAAAAAAAGGATTTTTTTAAAGAAACAGTGAAGTGCAAAAGGTGTTTGTTTTGTGGGTTGATTTTTTTTTAAAGGATTCCAAACATATTTCCATATTTAACCTGATTTTTCCCACATGTGCTTTAGAAGCAGATTGTACTTTGCTCTAACAGCCACCAGTACAGCACAAACCTCTTACAACGGTCCTGGCTGCAAAATATTACAAAATATTAGTTCTTCCAAGCCTGGAGAGCGGGGTAGATGCAATTTAAAATCCTATGGATCAGCATTCCAGCTGGAGAATCCAGCCTGTAACCACTGCTGTTGCAACCCAGTGAGGTCACAGCATCAAGCACCCCGGACAATTCACTGCACTCATTCACCCATTTTATGGGGCTGACCACTGCTGTGGTTGGCTGAAAGCTGGAAATACGCTGGGCTTTCCTTGGCTGGGATGGGTCTTCTGATATTTAAGAGGCTTGGAGCTCGCTGCTGGTTTGTAAATGCAGGGCTGCACCTTCTTTTGTGAGGCTTGTGACTCCTGGTGCTTTAGGCTTTTATTGGGTTGCCAGAATAAGGAGGGTGTTCTTAGCTGGGCAAGTGGGGAAGTAAGCCTGGCTTAAAATGACAGAGTTAAGCTTGGTCCTGACTGGGATTGGACAKCTTGGGATGAGCCTCAGTGTGGGATGGTGGATCCTCTCCCTGCTATCCCCACGGGTGATGCACCTCAGGGGTGCCAGGAGGCCCTCAGAGGGTGGTGGTGGCTCCTCTGGAGCTGATGTGAGCAGGAAAACCACACCCCAGAGTGACACAGCCTGCTTGAGCCGGGCTTTAACACCCCCTGGGCACAGCCCTGCTGCTCCAGCCAGGCCAGAAACCAGAAATAAAATATTGGAGAGCCACAAAATGATCCAGGAGCTGCTGGGCAGGCATTGCAGCCCTAACAGCTTGAACTTCAGCTCCTCAGCYGAGATAAAACCCAAACCTGCCTTGAACTTCTCCCAGGCAAGGAAGGTACAAACTGCCCTGCCATAAAAACTGATTTAAGCCACTGAGGTGAACCAGCTCGGTGAAAGATTTGTGTTCCTTGTGTGGGACTCRCCATCTGGGAGCTCTTCACCTCAGKGCTTGACCCCTAAGCAGCTCTGTGAGCCCGTGGGGATCTGCAGACAGTGGGCATTTTATTTCTTGGGTTAAAAAAATGGATTTACTCAGGAGGACTCTGAGCCTCGCAGGCTGCGTGTTGCACTCAGCCTTAAAACAAGGGCAAGCACAGGCCCTGACATTCAAAGGGTCCCTGCAGYTCCTCACCAAAATCTCTCTCTGCTTTGCTCAGCTGAGCTCTCAGCTCCTGAACTCTCTGTAGGCTTCCACCAATCCCCAAAATCAGCACCAAGGTTGGTGCTGATGCCCAGAGCACCGGTGCTCATCCTCGATGGAACAAACGTGGAGATTGGARGGGAAACATCCCAGAATTCCCAATGTGGCCAAGAAACAGCACCAAATAAAATTGTGCATCTTCAAGAAAATCAAGAGGATGGTGGGGCTTAGGGGTGGTTTATGGGCAGGCTATAACATTTGTTACCAGCAGGCACTGTCCTGCTGCAGGACAGGACTGGGCAGTGTGTGGGTGACCCAACTTCTGCCTCCTCCACACCAGCAGGTCCAGCAGAGCCACGGCTCAACTCCTGAGGGACAATTCCCACCTCCAGGAATAAGCCAGGAACCAACCCTCATTTCCTACACCCACTGACAGCTTCCCACCCTCCCCAGCTCAGAGCCATTGTCAGCACAGGCAAAGGCCCCACATCCCACTGCCAGCTCCTTAATCCATTCCTTCCCGCCCCACTGCCAGCACAATAATACCCCACTGAGGGGATCCACCTCCAGGAAATCCTCCTTTAACACCCTCCAAAGGAGCAGCCAGATTTATCTGTGCCCTTGTTCTGGAGAGCTAAATGAGGACTCATCTCTTCTAATCCCCTCTTWAAGATTCCCAGTTGAGGGCTGTGCTGCCATATCAGCGTTTCTGACAGCTCCTACGTGTGCCCTGCAAGGCTCCGTGAGGGAAATCACATCCCAGCAACTGCTCCAGGTACCCCTCTGTCCCTCTCTGAAGGCACAAATGGAGGAGCCTTTGAAATGACCCCATAAAAATTCCTGACATGAAGACTTGGGTTAAATGGGCCTGGAGATCTTCAGGATGAATCTCATGAGTCACCCTTGGCTGGAGAGTTTGGGGACTGCTCCTCCCACGTGACACGTGGCATTTCCATTGTCCTCGTTTTTGGCACAGCAGATTTTGAGATTTGCCAGAGTCAGAATCCCAAAATGGTTTGGAATGGAAGGGACCTTAAAGATCATCTCCAATTCCAATTCCCTGCCATGGGCAGGGACACCTTCCACTACCTCAGGTTGCTCCAAGCCCTGTTCAACGTGGCCTGGGACCCTTCCAGGGATGGGGCCTCCCCAGATTCTCCTGGGAAACTCRTGCCAGGGCCTTACCCCACTCTGAGTAAAGGATTTCTTCCTGCCATGGGTAGAATTCATATCCTGTGGATGGCTTTGCCACCTGGTTCTAGGCTGACCTGCAGGGGATGGGATATTCACATGTTCAATGGCAGTGGCTTTAAGCTGAATGGGAAGGGGGTGAGATGGGATATTGGGGAAAAATTCTTCCCTGTGAGGGTGGGCAGGCCCTGGCACAGGGTACCCAGAGAAGCTGTGGCTGCCCCTGGATCCCTGGAAGTGTCCAAGGCCAGGCTGGATGGGGCTTGCAGCAGCCTGGGATGGTGGAAGGTGTCCCTGCCATGGCAGGGGGTTGGAACTGGATGATCTCCAGTTCCTCTCCAGCCCAAACCATTCCATCATTCTGGGATTCCACCAAATACCAAGACATCCCCTGAGCTCCTGGGTGATCTTGTCCACTAAGGAGACTGGACCATGTGATGTACAAGCTCCAGAGCTTTCACTCCTCCCAGCTGACCTGGGAGAAGCATCTGTTTGTTGGGATGCATTTTTCCAGCCTGGAACCATCAGCAGCTTTGATGTGCCAGGACAAATCCCAATTTGAGCCCTGCAAGCCTTTTGCTGGCAAGTCTGGAGCTGCACAGAAGACGTGAGCCATTTGCATGATTAAAGGTTGCTGGACCAAACTGATTAGAAAGATTCAGCAGAAAGATTGAGTTCCCCAATCCCAGCACGAGCACAGATCCGCTTGGGAAGGAGCTCTGGGCATGGAATTGGCTTCTCCTCAGAGTAACTTCCACTGGTTTCCAGCGAGAGCTGGAAGTTCTCAGCTTCTCTCAGGATTGATCTCTGCACCTGCAGAGCGAATTCCTCTCAATGCTGTTGTGGTTTTAGTGGCTTTTCCTTTATAATATCAAAACCTGATGCTTTGATTAGAGATGGGGGGGGGTGAATCTGACAGTGTTTCTTTGGCATTTAGTCCCTAATTGAAATACTACCTCGAGGTATTTATAAAAAAATTATTAAATTGGCCCAGATATAGATTTTTTTTTTTTTAATGAACAAGGCTTTAATTAACTTTTTACATATTAAATGTACATCAGTGGAAACAGTTAGACAAATAGCAGGGGTGTTAGGCACGCAGAAGCAGAGGGATGATTCAGTCAGGGGCTGCCGTGTGTTGCAGCAGCCCCTCCCTCCCAGGGCACACGMGGGAGATGCTGAGAGGGAAGGGAAATTAGCATGAGAGATGGAGAGAGAACATATTTTTTAAAAAAAGGCCAGGGGGAAGGTGAGATTCCCAGTGGAATCAGGAATTAAGGGCTCCCTTGCTTACGCAGGGATAACTCAGAGAATCCGGGGAGCTGTTCCCAGCTCTGTTACACAACTCCCCAGCCCCGCTCTCCCCTTCCCTCGCTTGGTTTGACAAGTTCTCCTCCCGTCCCCTGCCATGGCAGAGCTGGGGAGAGCGGAGTAACGGTGAGGGAAGCGAGGCGTGAGCAGGGATCGCCCCGGGACGGGGTGGGAGCYGCGAGCTGGGAGGTTTTGGAGAACAGGTTAGACAAACATCTGTCAGGGATGGCTCAGGCTGAGCGGATCCTGCCTTTGGGCAGCAGGGTGCGAGGTCCAGGTCTGACAGCGGGGAGTTTGAGTGCTTCTGGAACACGGGCCAGTCTATCCAGACATTGGTGCAAAATTAAAAGTGCATCATAAAAAAAATAAGGTTTTTTTGGTAGGAAAAAAGAGTGTTTTACTACCAAGATGCACCCCTAATTACACTGGCTTAACTTTTCTGCCACTTCCACTGAATTAGAATAGAAACTATTCTATATAGTTTCTATATTCTACAGAAACTATTCTGATTTACACCAGGCCAAGAGGAGAATCATGTTTTTCTGCTGATGGCCAAAATAGATCTATTTTCACTTGRCTCGATTTATTCAGTAACTGATTTGCATAGACATTTCCGAAGGCTCCTCGGTTTGTGCTTTTTTTTACCCAGTTTTTTTGCACTTCACATGTCATCTATCCCCCAGYCATTACACAGGGCAGCAGCAGTGCTGCCACCGAGGGAGCTCACATTTAACAGCGAGAGAGGAATCTGCAGCAATTCCCGTCCCGAGGGARCCAGGGATGCGCAGCTTTGATTTCGTTGCTCTAAGACAGGCAGGGATGAAAGTGATGTGCACTCAGTGAATCCTGAAGGTGCTGGSTTCCTCCAGCAGCTTGGCAAGTGCCTTTTCCCTGCCACAAAAGTCACCAGAATCAGTGTGAGCAGAGCAGGACATCACCTCTGCTCCCCTCCAGGTTGATATTCTGGATCAGGAGCCTTGAACTGTTCCCACCAGCTCCAGAGAGCACACACCCAGAGCTGGGGGTGTGGATGCTCTTCAAGACCCTGCAACAGAACATCAGCTGTCAAATCAGGAATGAAATCGTGTCCAGTCCTCARATATGAAGGCAGGGTTGATATAAGAGCAAGCAGGCGTTTGGTGAATTGGCAGCAGCAAGAATGAGAAGTCTGAGCCGGAATTGTGGGTTTGTCTTGCAGTGAGGTTGGCAAAGCTCTGGAAAACTCTCACAGTGTGAAAGAAAAGGAGAAAATATACTGTAATGACACAACCTGAGCAAGGGAAGGGTTCATCAAAGGATCTGTTCTCATTTGGCTTAAAATGGGTGAGAGACAGAAGCTGRATCCAAACCCAGAGCACCTCCCTGTTCTCTCACAGCCCTGGTCCCTTCAGAGAGGCTCCAATCCCAACCCAGAGGTTATTCCCATTTCTGGGTCCCCATCCTTGCCTGGGAGGGCAAATTCCATGTGCAGTTCAGGCTGGAAGGGATCATCTCCAGAGGAGAGAGGATTTCTGGGCACCAGGGCTGACCAGTGCCTGGCACAGGGATCTCTGATTAGAGGTGGTCATGGTTTGAAACCTGGCTGAAACAAGGGGAGCATCAGATGAATGAAATTGGTTTGTCTTGTGAATACAAATGATGGCTGATTAAGAAAATTATCTGGAGGTGTTTGGTATCCTCTGCTTCYACAGCAGGTGATTTGAAATTTTGGGGTTTTTTTTGAGGTCAAGCAGCCCACTCACACTGGTGAGGGCAAGGTGAGAGCTTCACTGTTTTAAATCAAAAGTTCTGGCTATTTTAGTGCTGTTRTTATTATTATTTAACCTCTGTCTATGATTTGACACTGAAGCAAATGGAGAACTTCCACAAACCACATTTCTGTGCTCTTATATTCACCCAGAACACAAGGCCCTTGCATTATCTGGGTGTGACAGATTCCCAGGAGATCCCTAACCATGTATTCACTTTCTGTGTTCTGCTCAGCTTCCCAAACCCAACCAAWGACATTTTTATCCCAATTAAAATGGCAGTGTGACTCCTCATGGTGGCTGAAATTAAATGTTATTAGGACATGATGCAGCAGAGGATCTGCTTTAAAATTGTGGTCAGGATGATTTCCTTCCGTTTTTAAGCTCTATGACCCATCTCTCCATATCTGGGACCAGCACCAGGCTGATCACCAGCTCACAGACTTTTCTCAGCCATGCTGACAATGCACAACAATGTAAGGAAGAAATTTATTTTTGCCACTTTTTCTGTTCTGATTATTTTGATTGTGTCTCCTTAGGATTGAAGGATTTAGGGGAGTGTCTCAGAAATCAGCTGTTGGTCAGGGTGAAAGAGCAAATYGTGRTAGGACAAGGGGGATGGGTTTAAGGTGGAGAGGGAAGGGCTAGATGAGATTTTGGGAAAGAGTTCTTAGGAGGGTGGGGAGGCCCTGGCACAGGTTTCCAGAGAAGCTGTGGCTGTCTCATCCCTGCAAGTGTCCAAGGCCAGGCTGGACAGGGCTTGGAGCACCCTGGGATGGTGGAAGATCCCTGCCCATGGCAGAGAGGCTGAAACCAGATCCTTGCTGTCCCTTCCAACCCAACCCACTCAGTGATTCTGTGATAAATGATCCTTCCAAGGGCCACACAGATCTGTGCACGACAAAGCTCTGTCTTTATCCCTCTTCACCAGCAGACGTGCTCATGGAAGGTGGAGCTGCTTCCTTCTGCAAAGGGAGCTGYCACTCAGTTTTTGAGGTTCCTCTTTTGGCTGGGTGAGGCAGGGGATCTCTTGGCGTTCCCATCTTTAGGAGCTGAGCTCCTTCAGCAGTTCCCTCATGTGCTGGACACGTTCACAGCTGGAGGAATCTCAGACAAGTGTTTGATATATTTAGCTCCCTTTTCTGCTYGAAATTTATACAAGAGCTCCTGCTATAATCAGAGTATCTGTCATCCACAGCTTAGCTGCYGACTTAAAAATGCTTGTAAAATCATCCAGGCTGCGTCTGGGGCTTTGCAATTTCCTTATTCCTCTGAAATTCCCTGGCATTGTCCTCAAGTGCTCGGGATTAGAAAGTGGGAAGATAATGATGGCTCTCCATCTCACAGCTGGGCAGCTGGGGGAAGTCAGGAGCTGTTTGAAAAGTCGTGTTTTTGTAGGACTGAGCCCCTTCTCCCTKAGGAACCACAGATCCACCCTCCAAACCATGCTTCCTCTCACGAGCTATTTATAAAAAGTGGCTTTTGTGCTGTGGGAGCTACATCACATTTTTCTGCTTCCCCAACGGGGTGAAACTGAAACCCACAGAAGAAAAAAAAAAAACCCAAAACCAACAGATTGCCCAAGCCTGCTGCAGGGAGGTGAGCAGCTCCTCCAGCACCCAGACCCCCCTCCCTTCTCCAAGTGGAGCCTGCAAAGCAAAAACCTCTGCAAGCCGAAAAATTGCTTAATTGCCTCAAATTGATTCCATGGTTTTATTAAGATATTTTCCCAGCTCTATTATGGTTAATTATTTGTATTGCAGTAGACTCTGAGGCCCCAAGCAGAGATCAGGGCCCCATTGTGCTAAATAGAGTACAAGCATTTAATAACAGAATCATTCCTTGCCCCAGATAGCTTGCAATTATGTGGGGAGCTGCAGTGGAAACACACCACAGCTCACGTGAGCGCATTTTAGCAGAGGTTGAGGTGGATTTTGGGAGCCAAGAAGGTCCCTCACCAGGGCCTGTTCAGCCCCACTCTTCCTGCTGAGCTCAGGTGGGAAAACCTTGAGGGAGAATCTTGGTGTTCAAGCAGGAGRTGGATGCCCCACCTGGCTTAGGGATGTGTGAGGGGAAGAAAGAGGAAAGAAAAGTGGGGAAGGCTGAACAGGTTCCTGTGCTGCTCTCCCCTTCACCTCTGGTTCGTGCTGGGAGCCTGGGCTGCGGCAGGTTCATGAGGGAGCTTGTTATCCTGGGGATTTCCAGCCTGGTCTTGCAGAGGCAGAGCTTTCCTGTGCTCAGGTAAAYGCTGAGATGAACACCAGCCTCGCAGGGACCCTGCTTCCTCCCTGCAAGAGTGAGGAAGTGCAGCAAAAACGCAGAAGGGGAACCCTGTGAGTCTCCTTCTCCCTCCTCCCACCCCACTCCACTGCCAAATCTCTGTGTGGGAGATCTCACCCATGGAAGGGTCAGCACCAGGAGAGCTTTCCCACACCTTCAAACGAGTGGGGAGAGTTGTGAGACCTCGGAGCCTTGCTGGAGGTGTTGTTTGGGGCTGGGAGTGTGACAGGTTTGGGGTGAACGGTGATTCAGGGAAGTGTTTCTTGTACCCCAGGTGCTGCTGAGCCCCGGGTGACCCTCAGGGGCTTCACATCTCTGCACCGCCAAGGGCTGAGAGGATGTGAAAAGCAGCAAACTCGCAGCCCCAAACCAGGGGAAAAATCCACTTGTTTGCAGGCACTGAGCTCGGGGCTGAAGCGGAGCAGGAACCTCAGGAGATAACGCGGTGTCTGTGTGTGTGTGTGTGTGTGTGTGTGTGTGTGTGTGTGTGTGCAACACGGCCTCGCCGAATCCCCCCCGGCTTTAGCAGGGGCTTTGAAAAAGATCTGGGTGGTGATTCAAAATCCAGGTTACGACCTGTGACCCCTGGATGAGAAATTGTTGCCATTTAGGATGTGTTAGGAGGTCCATCCTTTTCATCAAATGCGTGTTTCTTCTTGCTGCGGGAGGCAATCACACCGGTATATCATTAACTCACAGAAAAGGAGGCTGTAAAAGAAGTTGATGGGGGACCTTAGCCCACACCCTGCTGGGGTCTGCTCGGAGCACAATATCCCAGCGACCATGAGATTAAGCTAAAGAGAAAAGTGAAAATGCTTTTCACGATTCACACGCCCTTTAGATTGTTTTATTAAACCATTTGAATAGGGATTTCCCTTTCGGCCGACAACGGGGCCCGGCCAATGCATAGTTCTAGGTTGCTATGACTTAGTTGGTGCTGGCTAATCACAAGTGAGGGCAAATTTCATATAAAATATCTCGGGCCATTGTCRGCCTAATGCGGCGTGACAGTGCCAGCACAAAGAGGGATTCATTCACCCCAGCAGGTAATAAGGACGATTTGCCATACCAACCAGGCAGTCTCGAGGGGGGCTGTCAAATACGATCAGAGCAGCGAAATGGAGCCTCGCATTCCATTCTCAGGTGGGCGAAGGCGATCCTTTTGTTCGGCCGTGTTGCTTCTGATAACAGAATACAATTATATTCCTTTTTTTTTTTTTTTTTTTTTTTTTTTTTTTCCCTGTATCCTCCTGACCGTTGGGGCTGTTTTGCACAGCAGTCTTTGGGGCTTGCCTTCTTTTTCTTGCCTTATTTTTTTTTCCCCCCCCCAAGGCCAGGAGGGACCCCAATGATCCTTTAACCTGCGAGGCGCCCSGGAGAATTTCACCCCGCTCCTTTTCCTCCTTCCCCTTTCACTGAGGACTCTGTCCCGCCGCAATGAGCGCCCTGGRTCTCTGCTAATCACCCCCGAATTTTGGCACACAGCTTCCTTTTGTCCAGAGCATCCCAGGGATGTTGGGGACACGGAGGCTCGGGGTAATTCGGGGCGGATCGAGGGGACTGCGCTGCTCCAGGACCATGGAATATTCAGGACAAGGCGTTTATGGGATGGCGGGACCGGGGGATCAGACGTTTCACACATGACCAAGCCACCAGAAAGATAAAACGTGAAGCGGGGTAGGTGGGGAGACACACGCGGTGATGATGCGATCAGCAGAGAGATAGCGCGATAAGGGAGAGCGATAAGGGGGTGTTTGCTCTGCAGGTATCACACTCGGCTCGCTGATACCCGGACCGTCCTGCTGATTTGTCTATCTCGGGGGGTCCGGTTACCTGCGACATCACCTGGGGTTGTTTTGACAGTGGCTAATTACCGGGAGCATTCCAGCCTGCAGCCCGGCCTGGGCTCGGCGTGCCGGGCCACAGGGCTTGCACAAGGCTTGCACTCGGCTTGCACAAGGTTTGCACAAGGCTTGCAGGCTGCCCTGGCTTCTGGCAACCCGGCTCTGCCTGTCTCAGGTACAGCCTGGAAGGTTTGGAAGTGCCAGAAAGGTTTGAGCATCACACTGGAGGTTGCAGCCCTGCTGCGAGCCAGTGTGAGCAACCAGCAGGGAGAAAGGGAAAAGGAAAAGGGAAAGAAAAGAAAGGGAAAGGAAAAGAAAAAAAAAAGAAAAAGACCCCGTCATTCAGATATTTTGGAGAAACTTGGCCTTCAGGATTTTACAATCCAGCCTCCYTCAATCCAGCATTCCCTCTTATCTGGATCGCCTTCRTGTTCCCTGGCAGGGATTGCCCATTTAATAATTTCCCTCCAATGAGCTGAATCACAGCTAATCTGATCAAATGTCTTTTTAGGGCCTTTCATCTTCCCAGGGATGTGTTGACACTAGCACAGCTGGTTCAGAGGAAACAAGAACTCAATCAGAACTCCGCTCCAAACACAGATGGGACGCAAACCTAACCTTTCCTTTCAGATATGCAAAAGTGTGGTTAACTTCTTGTTATTACGCATTTGCATAAGTCTTTGCATTTAGGGGCCTGATTTTTAACTGGTTAAAAAAAAAAGCCAGGCAAACCCTGGAGCTGGATTTTGGTGAGAAACTGTGCAGAATCAGCTGGGTACGGAGCTGAGAGGGCTCTCTGGGAAGAAGGGGACAGGCTGTGGTGTCACACAGAGCCGTGGTTGGCATCACCTGCCGTGCTCTGGGTGCTGCCTTTCTCCCAGAGCTGCTCTTGGAGCCACCCTCATCCCATTCCAGGGAAAACCTCGCTTACCTGCAGCCCCCAAGGACTGCTGGTSTGGCAGTCTGGGCTTCCCGAGGTCTGGAGATAAACCCACGTGGGAATGCTGCTGAAGAGGAGGGGGTGGGACACAAGGCCACACACAGGCAAGGGCAGCAGGAGCTTGGGTTTCACTGGTGAATGACTCCAGACCATTCAGGCCAGGATGTAGAACTGCATGGAGACTGGAGTTGTGAACTCCCCATCCCTGGAAATGTTCAAGGCTGGGCTGGATGGGGCTCTGAGCAACCTGGGATAGTGCAAGTTGTCCCAGGGGGTTGGAATSAGATGATCTTTAAGTCCCTTCCCACCCAAACTGTTCTGTGATTCTRTAATTCCCTGATTGCAGTCTTACAAAGAGATGTTTGAGGAATGCAATTAGTGATCCTTCTGCATCCAGGGGATCCCAGGCAGCCATTTGGGCTCTGCTGCTGTTCAAAGGTTCCCAAGTAACTGAGGTGTCTTCAGGATAAGATCGATGGGGATTTATGTAACTCTGGACACACTTCAGTGCAATGCAGAGCTGCTCTGGAACATCCTGGAGCTGCTGCCAAGGCCTGTGACCAGATGAGGAGCTGGTTAGAAAGTCTCCAATGTCATGGAATAATGGAATAGTTTGGGTTGGAAGGGACATTTGGAGGTCCTCCAGTGCCACCCCTTTGCAATGAGGTGACCACAACTCAGCCCAGAGGCAGCTCCAGGTGCTGAGCTTCTCCTGGAAGGCTCCATGTGATCCCAGCATCAGTGTCACTGATGGGGTAACAAGGCATCATGGAAAACTCCAGTGCTTTGCCCCTCCCCTGTGGGATGCTGCAGGCTGAAATGGTGCCCAAAGCTCAGGCTGCAGAGTGCAAGATGAGATTCCTGCCCAGTGCTTTGCAAATGGGGAAACTGAGGCAGAGTTTTGGAGTCAGCCGTGTCCAGAGAGGCCCTYTGTGGAGTCACCCATGTCCAGAGARGCCCTTTGTGGAGTCACCCATGCCCACCCTTTGTGCAGCACCTGAATCCCACTGGGTGAGGCAGCCACCAGGCTCTGATCTTCCCAAAGCCTCCGGAGTTTTCCCAGAGTAACCCCAAGGGCTCCCTGGCTGATGCTGCTGAGGTCGAGCAGAAAATCAGGGTSAGGGCACTTGGTGGTTTAGGCTTGGCAGTGACACCAAGGAAAAAACAAAAGCTTTAAAGATCTCAGAATCTCAGGATCTCTTCCTTAAGCTTTTACTCAGGAAAGTCATTTCCAACATAACCAGGATGAGCACTGCTCATGCTCTAGAATTTGGGAATGGGCTCTGTGCAATGAGTCTCCCTCCCAGCAGGAAGCCTGAGTTGTCCCCTCCTTTTTTTAGTCCTGGTGCTGAGCGCATCCAAAGCCACAACTTCCAYCCTAAAGGGTGGAAAGCAAACTGCAAAGTGTGGGACAAGGACCCACTCTGAAGGAGTAAAGGGGTCATAGAGGAAGTGCCAGGTCTGAGGTGCTGCAGGAGACCAACACAATGCAGATGGTGAGGATGGGCCAAGGGARATGGGAGCACTCTGAGGGAAGTGGAGGAAGCTGGAAGCTGAGCCAGACTTGTGTAAAACCTTTAGGTTGCTTTATCTGAGACGGGATCCTCTCTTGGTACAACCCAGAGGAATGTGGGGAGGCTGAAGCTCACCTGCCTCTGAGGCTGCCAGAGCCAATATTTGGTTCACAATGTTCCCAGTGTGTTCCCCTCGAGCACTGTCAGGGTCCCAGCAGCTGTGACACTCCTGTGATCTTCCTCCTCCTCCTCCCCTGTGATGGGAACGATGCTTGTTCCCCTGCAGCACTTGGGCACTGTCTGTGGATGGATCTGTCAGCCAGGGTGTGCCAAGGAGTTCCCTGCTCTCTGCCTTGCCCTGGTGCTGGGCCAATATTTAATAGTTCTGATTGGCAAATGATTTCCTGCTTGGTGATCATTCAAAAAAAAAAAAAAAAAAAAAAAAAAGCTTTTAACTTTTTGTTTCTTTTTCCCTACCTTCACTCCTTTCCCTGGGGAGAAATGTGTCCTGTGAAAATGAGAAACTTCATTTCTTGGAATGGTTTAGACTGGAAGAGACCTTTAAAGTTGATCTAGTCCAACTCCCCTGCAGTGAGCAGGGACACCTTTCTGATAGCTCAGGTTGCTCAAAGCCCCACCTAAATTCACCTTGGCTGCTTCCAGGGATGGGGCACCCAACACCCCTTTGGACAACCTCTTCCAGTGCTTCACCACCCTCATCACAAAAAAATTACTTCCTTTTGTCTGGATCCGCATGTTTTTAGTTTAAAACCATTACTCCTATTTTAGTTCAACAGGCCCTACTAAAAAGTCTCTCCCCAGAGAGCATTGTAAGGTAGGGGACATCACCCCCATATCCTGAGCTCTCAGYTTTTGGCTTTCTGCTGGTCAGCAAGTTTGGCAGAGCCCAGCTGTGCTGAGGGAGCATCCTCAGCAGGAATCTGGGACAGGCTGGGCTGCACTGCTCCTCCTGCACGTGGATTTCAGGGCCAGCAGGCAATGCCATTGGTGCTGGGATGAGCCAGCAGTGATTCCTCCATGTGCTCCTGCAAATCCTGGGAGCTCTGACTCACCAGTCCCGCTGGGTTTCACTCAGAAAGCAGCTGTGCCTGCAAGGCTGCCAGAGCCTAAAGGAACTCCTTCTCCCAGGGGCCACCAAGCTGCTCAACAAACCAGCAGGCTCATTTTGGTATTAATCCTTTTTGGGATCCTTCTTTTCCATCCGAAGTGATGCAGTGTGAGCTGTCATTCAAACCCTTCTGGTTTATCTCCATGGGAATGTTCATGGGTGACCCTCCCCACCAGGGAATGGCACAGGGAAAGTGTCTCTCCTGATGGATTCACTGCAGGGTGATCTTCATACTTGCAGTCAAAACCCAAATTCACCTCACCTCAGTTGAATGCTGGGCTTCCAAAGCTCCTCACAAATTCCTCACCACCTTTTCCCATTGGCCAACGCCTTCCAATGGATGCTAAAGGTGCAGGAAGGACCACAGGAACCAGGGAAAACTGAGCTAGGACAGGCCCCCAGTGTAAAAGGCTGGGTTGTGCTGCTCCAAATTCCAGAGAAACCAGGTTGTTCCCAGCTTAATTCCCAGTTTCTTAGTTCTTAGGGGTTATTTAGTTTATTTGGTCGGGGTGTTTTTTTTCCCTTTTAATCCAGAGTCAGTGCAGTGTCAACTGTTGTGYAAATCCTAACTGACAGCTGTGGGTTTGTATCCCCTGGAGCCAAGGAGGGAATTGAAACCCTTCCTCACACTCCCTCGTGTTCTTAGGGAGTCTGCCCKACCAGAAAAATGYTGGRAAGCCTTTGCACCTTCCACCCCTCRAAGAWGGGWGTCTCCAGCAGCTGCAGGTACCTTTCTGTTGACTTTTTGCTTTGGAAAACGAAGCTCAGAGAAGCCAGCACGACTCCTCCCCACGGCCCTGCTAAACAGATAAACCATCTCCTCTATTTCACTCCATTTTTAGCAAAATGCCTCTCCCAGGGGCACTCCAGAAGGCTGTGGTGACAGAAGTTCAGGGCTCACAGCCACACTTTCCAATCATGGAACAGGGAGCAGACATGGCTGGGAATTCTTCCCTTCGTTGTCTGGGACAATTCTATTTTCCATGTTGCTTTCACTTTATCCAGCCCAAGAAGGCACCAAGTCAGTGCTTCACTTCCAGGACTCTGCTTCAAAAAGGAAAAATTCAGCAATGGGGACAGTAGGGCTCAGTGTTAAAGTGGTAAAAATGGATTTTTCGGAGCGAAATAAGCCATTATATTCATCCTCCTGCATCACCATAGTCCATCTTGCCACACATCTGGGATACCTGCCTGACCTGGGGTTAATCATTTCAGGGAAAGAGTCAGGGAAAAGAAGTCACTGTGTGGGCAGAAGGACAYGGGAGAGCAGTTTTCAGGTATTGGACAGCTGAGATATTTATGCAGTTATTCATTTGCTGCCTTCCTCATCCCACAGTCTGAGAAGCCTCTGCTTGGCTCCAATTCCTTCTGCCCACAGTTCTGAAGGCATCACTGCATTCAGCATTGCAGACTCCCGGGGAGATAAGCAGGATTGTCCTCGGGTGTACAGATAAGGGAGCAGARGCACAGAGTGACTCAAGGGTTTGCCCAAAGTCACATAAAAAAAAAGCCCTGTCACGGCAGGAAAGCAAATCTTAGGTCACATCATCCTCAGACCTCTGGATTATCAAAATTAAACCACTCAGACAAGTGTTTTTGGATCTCAGGATGGGTTTGGTGCTGGGACAAGTGGTCAGAGAGGTTCTGCACAGGATATTCAGGTGATATTCAGTTTGTCAGATTTCAGTCTGGGCATCTTGGGAAACCCTTTCCAGAAGGGACCTCTTGGAGACCTCTGCTTTAGGGGAMACCCTTAAAGGCCCTCTGGAAGTCTCAGCACTTTTTCACTGATATTCCATCCCCCCCAAAACGGGAATTGTGGAGAAGCACCAGCCATCCAAGTCTCTCTGGGCCCTGCAGGGAAATTCAGGAGCAGGCAGGAACCGAACGAGCTGAAGCCAGAGCTTTGGCGACCAAAAGGAAGTGGTTAAAAACGCTCTGAAGCCAACATCGGTCCCTGTCAACCTCCTCCTGCCRGATGCCTTTCCAGAAGCTCTCTCCAAGCCCTCAGCAGCTGCTGTCTCTTGCTCCCAGAACCACCCAGAGAGGAATGAGGCGACCCGGCAAACACGCGGCGCTCTCCCTGCTATCTTCGCTAAATCTCCTGCATTTTTATATGGCACCTTAATAACCCCTCATTTCCATTACAAGTGCATGCTTTCCTTCTGCTTATCTCCATCTCCATCCACTCCTTCTCCATTCCTGCAGCCGCACCGCCTCCGGCTACGACCCGGGGAGCTCCCCGGAGCCGGGCAGCGCCGGGGATGCTCGGGAAAAGGCAGGACAATCCCATGGCTTTTGGGGAGGTGGCAGGACGTGATTCACACCGTGGCACGGCTCCATCTGCGTCAATGCYGAACCCGGTGCCTTAAGTTAGGGCTAGGAGATGTTAAACCCGGTGCCCTAATTCCGTGAGAGTCATTAAGAGACCGGGCTGCGACTTTCTCAAGAGACAAACTGCTCTGCCTCGGTGGCCCGGGGGCAGATCCCGGCTCCTCTGCCCTGCCCGCCTGCATTCCCCAGGTAGTTACGATCAGATACAAGGCCCTTCGCTTCCTGTTGTGTGCTCTCCAGCGGTGGCCGCATTTCAAAAGCAGGGCAGTGATTAGGTCCCRTCCCGGCTGTAAAAGGCGCTGAGCGCTTTCTGGGAAGGGAAGGGATCGCTGTAATTGGTGCTTCTCGAGGCGAATCCCATCGATACCCTCCYGGCTTTCAACAAGGGGCTGGAAACTGCGGGGAGTTCAGGTGATGGRGCTGAGATTTAGGGTTTGGTGTCCGCAGCCAAAGCTGCCTGGAAGTGCTGGTTGGGCYGTGGCCAAGTCCTGGCAAACGCAGGAATTCTCCAGGCTGTGCTGCCTGAAGTTCCCTGGGGYTTGGTGAGCTCTGCACCTSGACAGAATCATTGGATCGTGGAATCCTTAAGGTTGGAAAAGACCAACAAGGCCACTGAGCCCAAACGTGAACGCAGCACTGCCATGTGCACTGGTATCCCATGTTCCCAAGTGCCATATTCCTCTTAAATCCCTCCAGGTGACTCCACCACTGCCCTGGGCAGCTGTGCCAGTGCCTGACTACCCTTTCAGTGAGGAAATTKYCCCTAATATCCAACCTAAATGTCCAAATTTCCCTAATATCCAAATCCTTGGCACAACTTGAGGCCATTCCCTCTCCTCCTGTCCCTGTTCCCTGGGAGCAGAACCCGACCCCCTCTGGCTGTCCCCTCCTGGCAGGGACTTGTGCAGAGCCACAAGGTCCCCCCTGAGCCTCCTTTGCTCCAGGCTCAGCCCTTTCCCAGCTCCCTCAGCCTCTCCTGGTGCTCCAGACCCTTCCCAGCTCCATTCCCTTCCCTGGACACACTCCAGCCCCTCAAGGTCYTTCTGGCAGTGAGGGGAATGCAGAGGGAAACAGCTCTGAGCTGAGCTGATGGCTCCACTGAATCCAAGCTGGATCCACAAATTGTGGACTCTCAARCCAAGGCCACCCCTCTCTTACCCACACAGGAGAAGTTTTCCAGCACAAACACCATGGCTGTAGACACTTTGTTTTTGGTCCAAGCTTGGCAGGGCACAGGCGACCTCCATGAGGTTTGCAAACATCACCTCAGCACCTACAGCACCTCCCCAGCGAGCCAAAGGCCTGGGTCAGGTCTCTGCTGAGCAGAGGGAAGGGTGATTGCCAAGAGGTGAGAGCTGGCTGAACCAAGGAACGTGCTTCAGTCGTAGAGGGAAGCACAGCATCCTTGCCTGTAAACTGGATTTGGTGTGTGGAGCACCTGGTGGGTCAGGCATTCTCTGTGTGGTGGCACTCTGGGAGATGGCGTTGGTGACAGGGACCCAGGGCACCCTCAGGAAGTTTGCTGGTGGCACCAGGCTGAGTGGTGCTGGAGGGAAGGGATGCATCCCGAGGGAGCTGGGCAGGCTGCAGATGTGTGTCTGTGCAAACCTCACGGAGCTCAACAAGACCAAGTGCAAGGTCCTGCACAATCCCAATCCTAAACACAGGCTGGCTGGAGAATGGGGTGAAAGCAGCCCTGAGTAGAAAAACTGGGAATGTTTTGGTGGCCTTTAAGCACCTTCCAATCCAACCGTTCTGTGATTTTATGGAAAGGTTTCAAGATCAGCTGGGCCACACTGGGAGGATGTGGGAGGTGTGTCAGCCTTTCTCTGGCCCGACACTGCCCCTGCCACCTCCCTACCCGATTATAATGGCATTCACCTCRTCTCACAAAGCCTTTTATTTTTCTGAGACTCCAAAGATGGTCAAAAACGTCCTTGGAGACCTCCTATGAAGCTCTCCACCCCTAAAATTTGGTTTCTGGATCCCACCTGGACTTAGACAAGCTCAAGATGCAGAGCCCCCAGTCCTGTTAGAACGGGACTCTCCTGTTCATGCTCAAAGCTGACCTTTCACAGTCAAGAACTGCATGGTCATCATTTGCAGCATGCTGGGATCCTGCAGGCTGGACAGRTGCTGAACAAGGGCTTTTCAAAATCACACTGGGAACCTGAGGGTTCCTGCATTTTCTTTTTTTTCCTTTTTTATTTGGTTGTAGCCCTCGGTGACTTAATAACCTCCCCAAGAAATGTCCTGACAAACACGTTCCAGGACATTGCTCATCCCTTCAGCTTGTAARTTCATGCACGTTATGGGATTTGCATATTGTTGTGTTTGGTTGCCTTCCCAAAGCAAAGCTTGAGCTCTTGCTTAAGCCTCCAATCCAGCCAGGACCGCTCTGCAGTTGTGATTGCTCCCCAAAAACATGTTGACTTTTTGCCTGGGTGCATTAAACTCTCCTCACATTAGTAAAGCCTGGAAGCATCTGGAAGATGGCAAGATTAAGCCAAAATGCCCAGGGAAAGCTCAGATCAGCAAAATAAGGTGCAGGGAAGGTTTGAGTGGTTTTTGAGTCGTCAGCTGATACAAAGCTCAGTAGAAGCTTGGGTGAAATTGCATCAGTTGAAAATGTGACCTTGTGCCTTTATGGATCCATTTCTATTTCAATGTCCCAGTGGAATCATCTGAAAAGTGTCAGAAACAACACAATTTCAAGGATAACTGGTCTATAAGCACGAAGTGAGTGGGGAATAGCACAGGAGGCTATGGGAGGCCAGTTATCAGAATTATTGTGTCTGTTTAGAATTGCCTCAAGGGTTTGAGAACAGCCCTGATCAAGGTAAAAATCCCATTTTACTGCAGCCAAAAGCCAGTGGTGTTTCCTGAGGTGTGGTGTTGAACTGCAGGGTCATCTCTTGCGAGTGAAGAAATCAAAACAGCGAGGAGAAAGGGAAATAAAAATTAATATCCTGGGGTATTCCCCTCTTGCAAAGCATTTTGAAAAGCTTGGTTTCCATTCTGGCACAGCGTGGACAAAGCTCTGGCATCCAGGAAAGCCTTCCCTGCTTCCCCTTCCCTGCCCAGCCCTCCCTGGGATGGAAGGCTGTGATGGAAGTTCTTCACAAAGACTAGAACTCCTCAGTCCTTAACCATGACATCTTTTGGCTGCTCCCACCCTCCAGCCTGAGGCAACAGGCACAAAAGGAAAGCTCATTTCCAGTCCCCTTGGCAGGGACCTTAATTAGGCAGTTGAGGAAAGCTCGGGGCAGGTGCAAGGTGCACCTTGAGCYCTGTCACTGAGTGAGAGGCACAGCCTCCAGGGGAAAAGGGATTCAGGGTGGGGACAAGGTTTGGTTTCCATCCTGAGGATTGAGGATGTGACCATCCTGGCATTTTCCTACCTTCCAGCCACCAGCGCCTCTTCCTGTCAAGGAAGAGGAGCTTTACCTGCTGCTGGTCCCACCAGCAGGTAGAGCATGAGGCTGTTGTTGAGTATAAACCTGCATTTTCCATTTTTTTGGGAACATCCCCAAATCCTGCGTGTCTGAGGTGAAACCCATGGCTCAGGGCCTGGCTGTGTGACTGCACAGCACCATACAGAATATTCCAGGTGCCCCCTGAAATTCAGACTTGCACAGCTTTCTGTGGTGCCACGGCCCTCTCCAAAGACCTGAGGATGACCCCAGTCAGAACTTTTTTTGGCTGACCTCAGTGGCCTTGAATCAAGCCCGGTCGTGTCTGCACAGGAGCTCGAAAGAAAACGTCTTTGGAGTRGGTCCAAGCCAGACCACAGGCAAGAGGAGGATTTCCTGGCCTTGTGCCATGCCCTGCAGAGAAGATGCTCACAGGACTGATCAAACCCCTCCCTCACTGGCCCTTACTCACCAGCTCCTCTCTTCCACAGCCACCAGGGAGTCCGCCTTCGTCCACGCCATCGCCTCCGCCGGGGTGGCCTTCGCCGTCACCAGATCCTGCGCCGAGGGCTCGGCCACCATCTGCGGCTGTGACACTCGCCACAAGGGCTCTCCYGGCGAGGGCTGGAAGTGGGGGGGCTGCAGCGAGGACGTGGAGTTCGGGAGCATGGTGTCCCGGGAGTTCGCGGATGCGCGGGAGAACCGGCCCGACGCRCGCTCGGCCATGAACCGGCACAACAAYGAGGCKGGAAGGACGGTAAGGACACCCTGAGGGTCACCTCTCCTGTTGTTTACTTCTCACATGGCGTGGGGAATGATGGGAGGGGATTGAGGGGACTCAAAAAGGCCTAAATCTGGGCAAAATCACGTCACAAAATGGTAACAGCTGTCCTATGACGGCTCTAGATCGACCTGCCTGAGCTGTGAAAGCTCCACATAAATTTGCCCACACAGATCTCAGCACCTGCCTTGGAGCCAGCTGTCCAGATCTCTTTCATAGAAGATGAATCAAGGCAGGTTTAGGATGGGATTTCATCCCATTTTATGAGGATACCTWTCCCCAGAAGCTGTGGATGGCCCRTTCCTGGAAGTATCCAAGGACAGTGCTTGGAGCAACCTGGGATAGTGGAAGGTGTCCCTGCCCATTCYGGRGTTTTTAATGACTTTKAAGGTCCCTTCCAACCCAAATCATTCTGTGACCCCATGATTAGAGTTATTAACTCAGTTAATGATGTCCTAATTGTGCCTGTTCCCTTCCACTGACTGTGGGGCACCTGGAGTTTGGGTGCAATTGTCCATTCCCCTTCTCYGCAGCCTTGAGGGAGGAGAAGAGAGCTTTTCCCACAGCCCATCTTCTCAACCCTGTTCTATTTCCCAGGAAGYATTTAAACAAAATTAGATGCAATATGACTCTGGTGCCTCCTGATTAAACTTGGATCATGCCCTAAAGGTGTTTCTACTTCAAACAATCCTGGAACAAAACAYGTGGGGGAAAAGAAAGCACAAAATCTGCCTCATTACACAATGAATCTTTTCCCTAGGTGGAATAATCCCAAAAGGGGGATATTCCTTTTTATTTTTTTTTTCATCTCAAGAATAGCCCATAAATGCCATAAAAATGTAATTTGTGGGAAGCAATTTGTAGAACTGAGCCACAAAGCCCTTTCTAACAGAGATTATGCCAAGGCTTCTCTGAGATAACAGAGAACAGGTTAATGTGGTCTTGTCCCCWCAGCAGAAGGTCTTGCACATATCCAGGAGGACATTTGTTCAAAGCTACCACAGGGACACCGGTCCTCAGGTGGGCTGGGGTTCCTTGAGAGCTCCTGAAGTGGACCCTGTGAATTCCCAGAGCTGCTATCCCACCTCGCGCCACAGCAGAGCTGTTGGAATACGACTTTTGAAAAGGAAATACCACCCAAAACCAAAATTGTCTGCAGTGGAGACGACCACAAGCAATAATGTGGTTTCCTCCAGCTCTGGCCTAAAATTATCCCAAGCACCCCCAGGGATGGGGCAGTGCTGGTGGCAGCTACTGGGATATGTAGTGGGGAAAAGAGGGCTGGGGAGAAGCTGTGTAGAGTGGAAAGGAGGGATTTCCTTTAAAGCGAGAATTTGCTTTAAAGGGAGAATCTTTGGGGGAAAAAATGAGCAGAAATCCCTGTGATCACAGGCCTGAAGAGGTCTTTTTACTCTAAGTCTTGTTCCTTGGCACTGAGTTCTTCTAGGACATTTTAAACCATGACCTGAAGTCTCACTGGTGTTTTCCATTCTCACCATGGSACAGCTCTTCCAGGCCTCCACACCCGAGTGTTTCCAGCTARMCCTGAGCCATGGGTGATGTTTCACRTCAGCTCCCATAGGAGCTCCAGCCCCACCACCCTGCCAGGAGTTTTGATTAAGCTCGGTGTGATTATACAAACCAAACCCTCTGTGGTTCTCTCTCATGGCTAATTACAACCTGCTCTGCGGTGGGTGATGCTCTGTAAATAACACAGGAAAGCACCTGGTGAGCACCAAGGTGCTGATTCATGGCAAATCTCTTGGGCTCAGGCTGGCACTCGCCTGTTCACGTCCCCAGAAATTTGCTGATCGCTCCGAAAATGCAGATTATCGAGCTGTTGCATAAGGTTGTCTCCCACCTCAGAGTACTGGAGGGAAACACCTCTATTTATTTAAACTCATTTTATGAGAGGTTAAAAATGAGTAGCAAACTTCTGGGATCAATAATCACCCCGCCATTCATCCCAGGAAAGTGTTTTGTGTTGAAGCCCGAGACTTTCAAATCAAAAGTTTGGCTCTTATTTTTTTCCCTTTGAAATTATTTTAGAAAATTCRTAACTCTGGCTTTAAAACAAAAATAAATTCCTTCTCAGTTTCTGAAAGTAGCCGTAGCAAGGCTTGAACCTTGTCTGCTTAAGTAAACACAAAACATGTGTAAAGGATGGGGTTCTGTTCTAGGTAGTTTGAACATTTCATATTCCTTTTATTTCCAACAGAAAAGCTGCATTTTTCATTTATGTAGGCATTGTTTGAGCAGCTTTGTGTGTTCTTTGCTTCTCTGCCCAGATGTGTTTGRATTCTTTTCCTGGGTGACAACACTGCAATATTCCCACATGAATATTGATAAGAAGTTAATAAGTTCAGAAATATCCTTGGTGAAAGTCTTTGGTAATTTGAGTTGGGAATCAGAACCAATCACTGAAAACTGTAAAAGRCAGAAGTTTTATGGCTTAGACCCAGCAGTGAGGAGGGCATTGATTGGGGGATAAGGGGAATCTTGTTCACAGGAGTACAAATATATCTATGAAAATGTTCATGATTCCTTGGAAAACCACATTTTTTAATGTGATGGAATGCCGTTGAGCGTTTCGATTGCAGGTTAACACGTCCCTTCTCCTCTGCCTGTCTCCTCTTTTGCAGTCCATCATCGAGCTCATGCACCTCAAGTGCAAGTGCCACGGGCTCTCGGGCAGCTGYGAGGTGAAGACCTGCTGGTGGTCCCAGCCCGACTTCAGGGTCATCGGCGACTACCTCAAGGACAAGTACGACAGCGCCTCGGAAATGGTGGTGGAGAAGCACCGCGAGTCCCGCGGCTGGGTGGAGACCCTGCGGCCCAAGTACAACTTCTTCAAGGCCCCGACCGAGAAGGACCTGGTSTACTACGAGAACTCGCCCAACTTCTGCGAGCCCAACCCCGAGACGGGCTCCTTCGGCACCCGCGACAGGATCTGCAACGTCACCTCGCACGGCATCGACGGCTGCGACCTGCTGTGCTGCGGCCGCGGGCACAACACGAGGACTGAGAAACGCAAGGAGAAGTGCCACTGCATCTTCCACTGGTGCTGCTACGTCCGCTGCCAGGAGTGCATACGAGTCTACGACGTCCACACATGCAAATAAAGCGGGCAAAAACCCCTCCTTGCACCGGGTGGAGGGATGGATTTTGAGCCTGAGGTTGCGGACGCGAGAGAAGTCTACTTTTTTTTTTTTTTTTTTTTGATATTGAAAGAATGAAAACTGGACAAAAAAAATTATTATATATATATATAAATAAAAAGGCTAAAACTGGTTGGATAGAATAGGTCTAATGACTTCTGGGCTATCCTGAGGTACATCTGGCAGTCACACAAGTTCTGCCCCGATGCCTCTGGCAGGAGAGCAGCTTTTTCYGTCAGCTCACAGCTCCGAGCTGGAAAGAAGAGCATTAGCAAAAGCATGGATTTGCTCTGCTCCCACCCACCTGAAGTGACTCGTGTGATTAAGTGTCCTTTGAAAGACTTGCATCTTCCTAAGCATCTCCTTTTCCCTCAGCCAGGCAGAGGCTGTGCTGAACAGCAGCACTGAGCTTTCTGAGAGATCTCTCTGCAAACGCAAATGGCCAGACTGTGTAACGTGAGCAACAGCAGCAAAAGGAATAAAARCAGATAAGTATTTTTTAAATAAAGAACATGACTAGTTCTTTGCTTTTGCCTTGGAACCAGAGAACACAGATATCTGACAGAGCTGGGGAGTGGGCAAGCTCTTGATGTGAACTTTTTAGCATAGTAGCTTCTGCCAGATTTGRCACAGGACTCCGTGACACCTGTAGARAGGGAAGGAGGGAGARGAGGAGGGAGAGAAAGAGAGAAAACTGCTGATGGTTTGCTGTAAATGCCCTGTTGGCACACAGGTGATGTGCMCAGTATGGAAAAGTTCAGTGTCCTGCGTGTGAAGAGGACTTTGTGTGTGAGAAGGACACACAACTGGGAATGTGCTCCAGCTCTCCAGCCTGAGACTCAGCCAGTGAGTCTTCCTTGGAAACACGGGGTGCAGTGATCCTCCTGGGGCTGGACACTCCTGAGCACAGGACCTCCATCTCCTCAGCACCCCAGGGGAAGGATGGAAAGGGAAAGTGTTCGCTCTGCACCCGCCTTGTTGGGGAGTTCTGTCGCCAGCAGTGGAAAGTGCACTTAGTTCATCCACTCTCTGCACCTGATGCAGCTTCCTGGGCACTTGGCAACAGCCTGAGCCCACAGGTCTGTTGGGAACATGGATCTGAAGGACTCACTGCCACCATTAATTTACACGAGGGTGAACCAACCCACCGTCACCACCCCACCCCAGGAGCTGGAGCAGTCTCAGACTCAAGCCAAACCTTGCTCCACACCCAATTCCTACAGCCATTCCCACACATGMAAGTGGCCCAGATTAAAATGGACAAAACCCCAGAGCCTGAACCAGCCCAGAGTTTGGGTAAGTTTGGACACAGAGCCAAACCCCAGCTTTGCAGTGCTGGCCCATCTCTGCTGCTTGCCCCTGACTCCCCTGAATCTTTGCATGTTGCTCTGCTTCCAGTTCCAGATCAGGATCACAGTTTACAGARACAGGTCTCACCTCCTCCGTGGGCATCAGGACTTCCTTCATGGGCATGAACTCAGCCCATCACCTCGGTATTTACAGCACTGTAACCCTGCTTGGGTTATTCCTGGTCAGTACTGGGATAAATGAGCGGTGAACCAAGCACGGAGTCACAGCCTGTTTTAGCCCCAGATGCACTTGCCCTGTGTCCTCTTTGCTGTACTCCTGCTTTTGTGCTCCTATCCTGGAAAAAGGACAATGGATGGGTGTTTATTCTGTCTCTTCAGCACAGGAAGGGAAACAGGGCACGAGTTAATTCCCGTTTCATGGCAGTGTAATCATGGCTGTTGGCTGGTTCACTCCTGCAAATCTTGGTAGAGAAATCAGAGCGCTCCTCTCTGCCTGTCAGCCTTTTCCCAGGAACCAAAGGAGGGAGCACGCAGAAGAAGAAGGGAACAAACAGAGCTTAATCCCATCAGAGAGAAAACAGGAGGAAATGGTGCCTCCAAGGACTGACTCTGAGTCACAGTGTCTCCTGGGACTACTCCTAGGCTGGTGCAGTTTATGCATCACCCATTTGTCTCAGGGCTGTGCCCGAGGGCACCAGCAAGATTTGCTTATTGATGGAGGCACTGCTATCAGTGCCTTGCATAAAAAAAAGAAAAAAAAAAAGAAAAAAAAGAAAAAGCTGCAGTGAAATGAGAGCAGAAGAGAGAGAAGGAGATCAAGAGAAGCAAAGAAAAATATGGGGAGAAAATCAGTCTGTGTAAACACTGCACCCCATTGATAGCCACACACCAAACAGAGCAGGCAATAAATCACTGAAAACTTCAATAAAGATCACTTGAAGGATGCATGGCCGATTTTCATAGTGCAGTCTTGGAGAAAAGGAAAACTTAATCATGGGAAATAGAGAAGGAAGCCACTGCAGGGGGACATTGCATTGGTTACAGACCAACATTCAAACACAAGAAAGCAAATGCTCCAGAAAGCCACGTATGGCATAGAAGACACTGATGAATTGGAGAGGATGGGATAAGGGAAGATACATCTGGTTTATTTAATGTGATGCAGYGCAAGCAGCCACAGGGAGAGATGTCAGACACGTCCTACCAGGAACTCCTGTCAATAAAGGGTGGCCCAACAGTGGAAATTCAAATCATTGCAGGCCACGGTCCCTTCAATCCATTGACTTCAGCGGGGTCACACCCACAACTGGTTTTACCTTAAGATTAAACTCCTTTATTATCACACCAGTGAAGAAATGGGTTGGAGGATTTGGCTTCCATTTGTGGGAGCTGGAATCTGACCCCAGCCCATCCACAACATGTTCACATCCACCATCTTTGCTTTTGCACCAGGACAACCCCAGCATCACCAGCAGGTGAAGCTTTTTTGGGAAGCAGGGGGGGAAAAAAATTGAAACTGGGCATTTGCTGAGCAATTGCCTCKAGAGGCGAACAGATGTTGACTGCAACAGTGGGATTTATTTCATCTGGTCTAAGCTATTTATCTAATTTTCTGCTGGGATCAATGGCAAGGAACAAATCCAGAAGGTGATTCATGACGCTTAGGATGGTGCCTAAGTGATGTTTGGTCAGGTGCCCTCTGGGTGCGTCTCTGACTTCAGCTGCTGAGCTCAGAGCAGATGACGAGCTCTTCCTTGGGTCCAGACTGATGACGTGAAACCCACCATGAGTCAAGGAGGTGAAGCTACAACCTGATCATCACCTGAGATGGGCTGGAAGTTGTGCTGCTTCCCTCCACGCTGGGGTCAGGCTGGAACCAGCTCAGTGGTTGGGGATTCCCCCCACCCCCATTCAGGGTTTTTTTTTTTTTTTTTAATGAAGCCTATGGGTACTTGTTTGGGTTTGTTCTGTAATTAATCATCTCTGTGATGGCACAATGTAAGGGGTTGAGCAGCTGCTACTAAAGTCAATGAAAAATGCCTGCGTGAATTCTGTTCCTCAGCCCGGGGGTTCCAGCCCCTGGGCCTGACTCTGCCCATCCCTGAGGGGGGAAAAGAGCCTGTGAGGGGTCTGGGAGCTGGGCCTGTGTCTGACCCCATGGTTTTGGAGAGAGGGCTTGGGCCATTGCTCACTGCCACAYGTGAATTTGGGAGGAGTCTCTGGAAAACTGAGATCCCTCTCTGCTGCCTACACTGGGTGTCTCCAGTCAGGGTTTCCACTGCACTGGTGAGAAAAATTGAGTCGATGATGAGTGAAGTGCCATTCTTCCCTAAATMCCACCCAGAGCTGCCTCCTGGCTCAGGTTCTCCTGGGAAAACAGCAGGACCTTACTTATGGAAGGGTCTTGGCATTTCACTCAATAATACAAATACCTGGTGACATATTAGAGGTGCCCTACAATCTTCTCTTGGGGTCCAGACGTTGTTTCTGTGGMCTAAGACCCACACAAATCATAAACCCGGGCAGCCAGAGAGCGCTGGGTGTCCAAAATGACCCGAGATATTGTTTGTGCAGGCAGCTGAATTGGGCACCTCTCTGGAAATGGATTTCTGTCAAACCTCCTCCCCCACCTCGGTGTGATGCTCCAGTTTACAGTCAGAAGGAAAACATCATTCATTCCCCACAAATGGGAGCTGGCCACCTTCACCTCCCTGGTGTCCTCCAGTGTCCGCTGGTGAGGTCTGTCCCCAGGCAGAGGGTTTGTGCTGTGTGTGGCAGGGGAAAGGGACAAGTTGCCACCCAACAGAGTCACAGATGTAAAGAAATAAAAGTGAAAAAGGACCATAATTCCATCCTCTCACRTGCTGCTATCCAACCTCTCCTTTAGATGGGTCAGAGGGGCCCCATCAGTTCCACATCCAACTTCTTCAAGACAGTGGAGTTACCTGCRAGGGGTGAATTTGGCCTCATCTCTTTTCTTTCTGTGAAAGAAATGGAAAGTTTAGGAGTTTGGTTGTTGTTTTTKTKGYTTTKKYTTTTTTYYTTYCTTGGTTTGGTTTAGTTTTAGAATTTGGGGGCTTCTCTTTCTCAGAGAAAATGAAAATATGGGGAGGGAAGTGCATGACATTTTTGCTTGACCCCGGTGTATCTCACTCAGCTGAGTGCTGTGCCCAGCACTGACAGTCTTCTCCAAAGTATTTTGAAGTCTCCAGAATTGCTTCCACTCCTCATGGGAAGCTCCATGTGCAGAAMTAAAGCAGTGTGGATTCAATTTTTGGAGGGGATTGCAGAGACAACCCCACCACAAAATGCAACAGGGCACAGAAATCCCAGAGTCATCACTGACCACATCAGCCCCGCAGTGCTGCCATCTCAGCTGAGCATTTTCTGTATCAACAAACCTCAGAAAACAATTTCCTCTGCCTCTCAAGCTCAGATACTTTTTGGTGTTTTCATTGCATTCAGATTTACTGCCACAGAAATGTCCATGGGTTATGTTACATTTGTATTGTGTGTTCATATTCTTATTATACCCTCATCCTTAAATTCATAGACAGGAGAAACACCCTCAGCTTTGGGTCACTTTTTTTTTTCTTTTTTAGCTTCAAAGATTGGTTTCAATGCTGAAAATCTGGTGTTTGATGTTGCTGGGGACATTCAGCAGGAGCACTCTGCAGGAGCTGGGAGTTGTGAATGCAGTCCCAGGATCTGCACTGAGGAAATGACTCCAGATTTCCCTCGATGCTTTAACAAAACCCATTTGGGAAAATGAAAACAGGGCCATGAAAGGCACCAAACCCAGCTGCCCTGCAGATATCAGCCACAGGGAAACAGCTCCTGGCTCCTGCAGGGTCCTGCTGCAGGGCTGAGGCTGCAGGGAAGGGAAGGGAAGGGACCTCACCTTGCTGGCAGTGGCAGAGTGAGGGGGGATGTTAGCCCAGATCTGTCATTCCTGCACTCAAGCAGCTGCTGGGATGAGAAGATGTAAGAGGGTGTTGGATGATGGGAGAGAAGGTGGGCAGGACAAGATCTCATCTCTCTTCATACCTATAGTTTCCTGTTTTCTGCCTCCCTCCAGGCTAAATCTTGGCTRTTTTGGTAGTGACTTCTCATTATGGGAGCATCTCTTTTTTCAGATTTCCCCTCTTTCACTGGAAGCAGCAGTGGCATCTGCCTGAATTGTTTTATTCATGGCTTAACCCTTCCATCCTCCTGTTTCCTGCCCTCCCTTGCGTTCCCCAGCAAATTTCCTGATCTGCAGCTCCTCACCCCCTGGCTCAGGTCTCTCTTARCAGCTGTGGGGTGCAGATTCCTCAGTTTGATGGGAAATGGAGGCTCCTCTGGCCTCCATTTCAAAACAGAGCTGTTTTAGTCCTCATTCCTGACCCCTCCCAGTGTCTTCGTGGGCTTGGGCAAGAAATCTGCTCCCACCTTGCTGCATTTCCCAGAGGGGTCTCGGGTGCATCTCCACCTTGGAGGAGGAGATTTTCCTCAAGCACGAGCAAGGGGGCAGGAGTTGATTCCCAGGCAGTGGTGCCTACAGTGGGATTTGGAATACAGAGTGAAATGCTTAAAGGCAGGAATCTACACATGTGCTAGGTGCTCAAAGCCCCATACAAGCCGGGTTATGGGCCCCATTTGCCTAAACTCAGCTTTTAGGGCTGGACTAAATTATTGAAATGGGTGCCTAGAGCCRTCTGGGATGCTCCAGGGTGCCCCACTGGCTCCTGAAAGCTACTCTGGATGAATGTGGGCTTCCCTTAAATCTCAGGGCATGTCTGACAGATCCAGGCAGATGCTTCTCCACCAGAGATGGGTGCTCAGATGTCTGAGTCCCATGCACACACAAGCTTGTGGACATCCACAGGTGTGTGTCTTCACCCATGAGCAGGATCCCACTCCAGATTCCAGAATCTCTKCAGATTCTCTAAGGTGTTAAACTGTTCATGGTCCCAATCCTCACTTAAACCAGCCAAAATCAGGTACAAGTGTCTCAAGGGGAGCAGAAGGTGGACCTATTCTGTAAAAACAATCATTTGAATCCACCTTACTGCCTGGTTTGTCACGGATTTGACCCCAAGGGAGCATCCCTGCTCTTCCTGTTGAGGAGCAGAAGTGGGAATGGACAGGTCCCACCAAGTCATCACCAAAATCCTGCTCTCAGGAGAACCCCACCCAGGAAGTTCCTGCAGCCACAAGGGTCTTTCCCACATGATCTCCTCCTCTGTCTCTGCAGACCCTTTCTCACCCATGTTCTGCACACCAAGGGAAGTCTTGGTCAGCCCTGCATGGAAGCGGGGAAAGTGTCAGGAGAGGCTTTCCCCGTTTCCCTTCCTTTTCATAGTTTCTTATTATTATTTATTAGTATTTATTTATTTCTCTGCATTCATTTCACTCCACCATGAAAATCCTGAAGGCAGGCACAGGCTGAGCAAGCAGCTGAGTGTCACCCATGGCTCTGAGGGGTGGCACCCTCGTGCCAGAGCCCCTTCCCAACACTTCCCACCTGCTGCCACCACTCAGAAAGCACAAGAGCCTTTTCAAGTCATCCTCCCAAAAAACTCCAAAAGAGTTCTGTGCAGATAAAACTCTCCTGAGTCTCTCCTGGCTGTCCCACTTGCCCCTGTCCCCAGCTGATGGCAGCCCAGCCTTCACCTCCTCATCCCAGTGGGGACCCRCTCCACCAACCCCTTGTGGCACCGCTTTCTGTCACTCCCAGGACCCAACCTGCCCGGACAAGACCTGTCACAGCTCCGGACTCCCTGACAAGCCCACCAGCAGCGTGGAAGACATAAAACACAAACCCGTAGCACCCCAGGGGATTCCCCCACGGTACAAAAACATGCTTGTCCAGCAGTCAAGGACAAGTATCTTCTTGTGAGTGGGTTTTTTTGGTTTTTTTTGCTGTTGCTCTCCCTTCCCACAGACTGTCTGCCTGATTACATCGCCCTCTTCAAAGCCCCATCGCTGTCTGTGACCCCTGCCCTCACCCCACCCCAGCACCCCTGTGTACAGATTGCATGTATGATACGACCTGAAATTCCAAAGCTATTGTACAAAGTAGAATTGTCACCTTTGGTTCTTTTTTTTTTTTTTTCTTCCTCCTCCTCTCAGTATTTTGTTAAGCCTGATGATTTTTTTATGATTATTTATTTTATGAATAAATGTATATATTAGTAAGAGTATATATTTGCAGAAGTAACTCATCGGGACAGTGTTGTTGCCCTGCTGTTGTGCTTGTGACCTCATTGGCTTTTACCCTATTTTCTACTGACAGCACATTAGCAATGTCTTGTAACTGTTTTTTGTTACCAGTTAAGTTCGATAGATGTGTTAACTTTATAATGAAAATAAAAAAAAAAAAAAAAAAAAAAGAGGCATTAATTTTAACCTGTGTTTGGGTGCTTTTTCCCACTGTTCCGTGGTTTTGACTGGATGGGGTTTCACACCACGGGCTGAAATTCAGCTGGGGAGAAATAGGAAAGAAATTTGCCTTCCCCTCGTAGGGCAGGAGCTGTGTTCTTTGGGAGAAGAGCTGTGACCTGTGTTGTCACCATTTAACCCATGCACAGCCTCTGTGGGAGGTGACGACCCAAACAAATCCACTTTAACTGCCACGAGTCCATTTCTCATCAGGACAGCCCCCAGTTTCTTCCTCCAGAGCCATAAAACCCCAGCATGGCAAAGGGATGAGTTTTCACAATGTCTCTGGAAGGCCCTAAGAAATTTTGTGTTGGTTTTGCCAATTCCAGCAATTCCTTCCTTCCTCTGTTACTACTTTAGGCTGGGAGCCTCTTGGACAATCCTGCAAYTTCCAAGGCTGCAGTTACGTTGGGAAAAGGAAGAGATTGCATGGATATAATCAGGGGGAGATGCTGTTGACAGGTAAAACAGGGAAAACCATGTTCCTTCCATTGGAAGCACCGTGGCTGGCCTTCCACTGRACCCTCCATGGGCTGTGTGCAGATARATCTGCYYCTGAAAGGAACCCTGGRACAGCCYTYCCCATTYTTCTGTCCCCAGTGAGGAAAGGCAKCCTCGTGCAGTGGGTCCATTGATCCAGAGAGCAGCACAGCTTCTCTTTGGGGTTTGCAAGGTGGGGAGGGGGTGGGTTGGCTGCAGTGGGGACAGGGCAGCATCTCCAGGGGCTCTGTGCCCGTGCACCTCCCACCCCACTCACACAGAAATGGAGCAGATCCCACAGGAATCCCYGGGGCCTCCACCTCAGGAGAGTTTMAAGACACCCARCTTTACCCTTCACAGACCAAGAACTTCCTCTAAAACCAATCTGGGTGACTCCTTTATAACTGATAGAGGGGTTTGAGCACATCGAGAGATTTATCCCAGTTATTCAAACCACAGACCTGAGCTGGTATTAATCACCCTGAGGAGAAATCTACAGAGGCTCTAAATGAACACATCTCTAAATGAAAAACAGCATTTCCCTGGGAAGGGAGGTGGGCAGCACACTGGGACAGCCCAGACAAAATATCCCCCTCCCAAAAACACCCCCCATGCCCGGCTTCGAGCAACACAGGTCAAACTCCACGGAGGGCTTTCAGCATTCCGGGCTCAGCATATTTTCCAGAAATAAATGATAAACATTCTTATTAAAGAGCACTTGAGATAAGCCTATTTGTTAAGCTGTGTTGCTTGCTTTGCCAGGTTTGAGCAAGACTCTTTATTTTTTTTTCTTTTTTTTTTTTTGAACCTTAATAGGGAAAACTAAGAAATGAGTGGACATCTCTGTTACTCTCAGCTTACACATGCTATTAACCCCTCCAGATCCTTTTAGGAAAGAAAGAAAGATCTTGATAACTTATTGCTGCCTCATGACCTGGACTTTTCATCATTAGGAAAACTCTTGAAGTTTCCTTTTATTTTTGTAAAGGAGTTATTTCCCCATGGGAAGGCAGCACRAACTATGACCACATTTGGCCATGGCAATGGCCTTTGCTCAAGACAACCTAGGTCAAAGAAGTCACCWAAAACTGTTCCACGACCAAATGGGAGATATTTAACACAAGAGCCAAGAGCTCTTGAGTGCTCTGCCCGTCCTCTGGGCGCTGCTCCAGGAGAACCATGGGCCTTCTGCAGGTCTGTGCCACATCTGGGAGATGTCTCAGATCCCCCAGGATATGGCACCAGGCACTTTAGACAAGTGACTGAGCCCAATTTGCCTGAACTTGAGGTCTGAGTTTCAGGTTCCTGTTGTTGCTCACAGTAAGCCGAGGGATTCATTTCACCATAAGGGCTGAGTGCTGCCTGGATCCCGTTGGAAATCTGATTGTCATAGGGATTTGGCACATGGAGAACCTCTGGGAGGTCCCGTGTCCTTCTGGATTGGCAGGGGACACCCAGGGATGCCCAGAGGAGTTACACTGAGATGGTTCTGGACACCTGTGTGCAGTCAGGCACATGGAAAACCCAATCTCCACCCAATCCCCACTGGCTGGAACAGGAGCTCGGAGCCTTTGAGCACTTGCAGGCAGCGCTTTGCGTGCTGCCACCCAAATTATGATGTCTTAATCTGCAAGTTGAATCCCGCTTGAGCAATCAGCCCAATCCAACRTCCTTTGAAGCTGCGAAATCCAGCTGAAAGCAGCTCCTGACCAGCAGCTCACCAGGCCATAAAGAAACRCACTGTGACCCAATAAAATCGGAGGGCTTTGCCATCTCATTGCTACCCAGCCTGGCTYTGGAATTTGCTTACTGATGTCTTTTATTTGCAGGTGTGGAAGGGTTTTTTTCCCCCCATCATGCAGTCATTAGGAGGCACATAGCCAGATTTGCATTCCACAGGGCTACAATCCGGTCTGGGATTTGCCTGCGAGTGTCAACAGGTGAAGTGTTAACTAATGAACTCGGTGGTGGTGGTGGTGTTAAGGTGAGGTCAGCTCAGTTTCTCTCTAAGTTGGTTTCGTGCAAGGACAGCAAGGTTAAATCACTTTGAGGGTGATTTTAAAYAGAGCTGTGGTCTGGACCTGACCCTTTGAATCCTTGTGCCATTCTTCCTGGTTCAGGAACATCCCAACACCCTAAATTTCATCTACTCTTTTGTCAGGGAGGAGGGGCAGCAAGGCTGTGTTGACTAAATCTCACCAAGCTCTCAGAAATACACTTGCTCTATAAAATTTTTTTCCTCTGGAATATGTGAGATAATTCTCAATTCCGTGTGTGGGAAAGAGCAGTGAAGGAGTGCCAGCTTTGCTGCAGCGAGAATTTCCCTCATGCAGGAATCCGGGGACAGCCTTGAACCTGTTTGTTCTGTCCTAATCAATGCAGCTGGTTTGTGCAGGAAGTGCCTTTCATCCCGGGAATGTCAAGGTCCTTTTGTGGCAGGGTATGGAAATCCAGGCTCCCCTCCCTGTCAGACAGAGCCGGGCTGAGTCACCAGGCACTGATAACTCCAGCCTGCTCTTGAGCAACCCTGCTGCAATTCCGCTTTCAACAAACTGCTCCTTCCCAGAGGACAAACGCTCCCTCTGGAATTTCTGTTCCTCGAGCTGCTCCTTCTCGCAAGCCACACGCCCAGATTCCAGAGGCCATCAAAAATAAAGCGGCAATTTGGGTCCTGCTCACTTTTGTAGACCCAAGTTCACAGGAGGGACCACACGGGAGACTTGGGTTGACCAGGATGAAGATGGGGGAGTTTTTTGGACAAAGAATTGTCACTGTGAGTGCAGAACATAATGAGACACAGCCCCTTCAAGCTGTGTCCACTTACAGGTGGTTTTATCTTCCACATTGCCATGCCAGGACTTTGCAGGGAGTTTCTGTCTCTTGTGCTTCCCTCGGTGTCTGTTGGGACAACGCGGTGTCTCGATGAAGTGGAGAGGGCAGGACAGGCAAACAGTCCTGAAGTGGGTAAGGGGAGGACTTYGGCTGACATGAGCAGCTAAATCAATAAGGAAACGTGTTCCTGGTTCAGCCGTGGAGTGGGAACACCACCCCTCCAAGCACCACAGCCACACGGGAGGAGTTTGGCACACGGAGGGCTGGCAAGGAGCTAACCTTCAGGCTTGTTAATGAGTGATAATTGAGTGGTCCTCAAGAGYTCTGAATCAGTTCCCCGGCTCCCAGCTGCTGTTTCAGGCTGGCAGGGGCTGCTGGACACACCTTGCCTGAGCAGCAGATGTWGTTCCTGCTGGGGGAAGAGAGAGGTTACTCATTAAAAGGCAGCAGACACTCCAAACACGGAATAAAATGTGACCAAAAGGCTGCCTGTGCAAACTTGGATGGATTCATTTTGCTCCCCTTTAATTAGGATGCTTTGATAGCTGGGGAGAACAATGAGATCCGGGTGCCATCGTTGTTATCAYGGCCTCCATCCCAATGATAATCCTTGTTTTGTGGTGGTGCCTCTGRGCTCCTCACTCCCCAGGACCATCCATCCCTCGTGCTGGGTGATGCCCAAACACTGCACAGGGTGGTGGAAGTCCTAAAGAACTTCCAGGCCCCGTGATCTGCTTTTGGCTATCTCTGTTTACATCCAAAGTGGCGCTGATAAACAAAGCCAGCTCCCAACCACTGCCCTTTGTAAAAACAACTGTACCCAAGGAGCTCACACAGCTCAGATGTCTTGCAAATCATCCAAGTGCAGAAAAACGTCAGGTTATTAACAGCACAATGAGTGCTCAACTGGGGAAAAGTCAGGTCCACCTTTCAGCACCATTTATCAAACCTGTAATGCCAAGGAAATTACTTTTTTTTTTCACTTGTGGCTTGCAATTAGTACAAGCCAATAAAAAACTTAATGTTCTGCTAGCTCATCARGCAGGTGGTTGGAGCTGGCTGGCACGGAGAAGGTGGGAACTGCCCTGTAAGCACAGGCTGTGTGGTGCAAGCCTGCAGAATCCACCAAAGAAATCCCTGGGGCAGCCGGGCTTTGGGACACAACAGTGCTGAGAGGTGAATGTGGATCAAATGCTGCTTCTCATAACATTACACCCAGGAGACATCCACTGTAATTAGGGTGAGAACAACAGAAAAGAGGCTTTCTGCTCATGGGGTTTGACGGAAGAAATCTCCGCCACAGGGAGATGTAGGTGTTTAAATTTAAATTCACCAAAGAGAGACACGTGAGGGGTTTTTAAACTGAAAAACTCGAGTCTTCCATCAGAAATCCCAGCTGGGGGTTGATGGGAGTTGAGTGGGACCAACCTGGGWTTGTCCTGTTCTCCAGGAGGATGGGGCCAACTCCACCTGATCCAGCACAGCTGATCATAAATCCATGGGACACAAATGTCCATGAAACAGATCCACCAGAGACCACCATTCCTTCAGCACTTCAGGGTGGAACGGCTTTCAGAAAAAGGGGATTTATTCTCTCAGTCTGACTGAAAAAAAAAAAATGAAGACAGTGGTCATTCCACCTGGCTTTAAAAGGATTAAAAGCCAGGCAAATCTTTGCAGCCCGGGAGAGAGCGGGACATGTCCAGTGAGTGATTTGCATGACCCAACCTTGGGTGTCTGTTTTAAGAGCTGAATCTCCCCCTGGAGGGTGACTCTCCTCTCCCCTGACCACAAAACAAGCCTGGGCTGAATACCTTGGASCTGGGCATCTCACTTTTAGAGGTGTAAATTAGGGCTGATGAAACCTTCCCAAAATTGCATGCCTTGCCTCAGATCTGCAGATCTCTCGATTGYGAGGTGGAACTCAGAAAAAGTATCCAAACAAAGGCATGAAACACTGAAGAATATGTGCATATGTTTCAAAAGCGTGTGGCRTGGGTTAAATAAATGTTGGTATCAAAATTTCCTTTGACCCTSTCAGTTCTTGGACTAAAATAGTTCTCCCTGAGAAGTCTACAATGCCTTCCATAAGAAGGACAACCTCTTGATAATCACAGGACCTGAAGGGAGAAAGCCACTCCTAACTAGGGAGAAACTTGCAGCTGAAGACAACAAAGAAAATTCCATTTTTTTGACCAAAAAGAAAAAAAAAATGGCCTCACTGTCTGCCCAGACCATGAAATAATAAATCCTTAATGGCATTAATCTGAACAGCTGCTGAAGAAGCACAAAATGCTTGAGTTGTGTCAGCTGGGTTTCGACCTGTGGCTGCAAGGAAGACTCAAACCTTGAAGGTTCAAGCCTTGAAGGTGTTCAAACCCAGCCCTCACCTTGCTGAATCTTTCCCAGTGTGCCAGTGGTGGTGAGTGGGCTCCTCTTCCAGATCCAAAGTCATCAGAGCTGTTGTCATTCACTGGAAGCAGGATTTTGGACTCAGGAAGTGGCTGTAAATCAAAATTGAGGGTGATTTTGAAGAGTATTTAAATTTGAAGAAGTTTAAGGGGCTGTAACTCCACAAGTGCCACAAACTCAGTTCATACTGCTGTTTTCAAAGGAAAATGAGGATTTTCCATGGAAAAAGAGAGGAAATTTGGGACATTTCATTCCTAACCTGCTGCACGCTGACCACCAAGCAGAATTAAATGATCATTCCCATTGGGAAATGAAGCCAGCCATGGTTTGTGAGGACAGAGGAAGTTACACTTATTCCAGGTCCATGACTTCTTAGCCTCAGGAATGTGCAATTCAACACGAAATTCCCCATTTTGTTGGGAATACCCTAAAGTGTCCAGCTCACACAATGGTCTTTTAACTAGAAAAGCAAATAGGAAGCAGAAGTTGCCTCAGGCTTTGGATAGTTTGAACCTTGGATATCTGATGGATGAAAAGCTTGGGAATCAGCAGTTTGGAGAAACAGCGGAGATTGGAGCAGGGTCTTCTGTAGCTGCGTTCTCCATGTTCTGAATTCATGGTTGGAAGTTCTTTGGCTGCTCCACTCCATTTTGGACACTCCTCACCTTGAAACCCCTTCGTTAAAGACCATCTCTTCCATGAATCTCTCCGACCTCCAAAGCGACCTCAGTGGCACCAATCTTTCAGCAGAGCCACCGTGGGCAACAAGAGCTCCAGAGACAATTTATCCCAACCTTCTCAACCCATGGAGACGCCTCAAAAGCCRCCCCTGAAGCAGAGTGCCCACCGAGATGGTGAAAAGCCAATTCCAACCACCCGGCTGGACAAAGACAAGAGTGCAAAGCTATAAATGAGCATTTTTCCATGTGGCTTTGACTTCCAGCATTGTCCTCCTTGCTCTCCAGGGCAGCAGGGAGAGACATCTGGTGGCTGAATGATTCCCTGCAAGCAAACTCGCAGAGGATGTGAGTTTGGGGAGGTGTTTTTGGAAAGGGGGGTGTCCCGAGAAGAACACGTCCCTTAGGAGACATGGCACCACTGGAATCACACCATCGTCTGCTGCCACATCTCCCACCTCAGCAGCAAACCTTCCATCTATTCTTTGGGCTAAAAAAATGTGCYAAAATGTGTCTGTTGAGACAAGGGATCTCTTCTTGGTGCCCCAAATGTTGCATTTCACTGTAAACGGGATCTCTCATCCCAGTCCTCTCTCATTTCAGCTCMGAGGACATCCAAAGGGTRATGGTCAATCAGATCTYGGTTTCTCCTTTTCTAAACAAAATATTGGGGGAAAAGAAGGAGGTTTTCTCCCACTAGGCTGCAAAAGAAGCTCTTCTACACTTGGCAGCAGAAGTCCAGGTGGGGCAGAGGATTTTGTCCTCCAAGACAAAATCTGGCCGAAGAGAAGAGCTGCAGCACTAAAACCARGATCTGGGAWTTAWTCCTGCAGGGGGACTGTCAATAATYYCTCCCAWTTCTCCACTCTCATGGCATTAAACCTTCTCAAGAACTTGAGGTTTTAGAGCTGAGCATTGCTGTCTCCATCCAGACACACGTTTCCTGTCTGTGAATCCCTCCAGACTCTAAGCCCAAAGAGTCAYCAGCACAGGGAATCGATCTGGAATTTTCCTCTCAGAGGATGAAACAACAGGGAAGAAAAAGTGACCCAAATGAGCTGCATCCTGCACTGCTGCCCCACATTATGTTGTTTTCCCATTGCTCCTGGCACCTCAAGAACTGAAGTGCAGCATTTCCATTATCCCTGCTTTTTTCCTGGGACTTGCTGGGGTACCTGGATCTCCAGTGGCTGCTGTAGGCTGTGAAGTGCCTGTCACCAGAGGTGCTTCCATAGTGACAGAGACTCTTTGCTCCTCTGTGCTGGGACAAGGTTTTTAGATCAACATTTCCATCAGGTCCAGGAGGCCAAAAGTGGCAGCAAAGTGATGGCCAGACCTGCTCATGGGGTCAGTTTTGGGCATCAACCACCCACCAGTAACAACATCCTCCGTGCTTTTCCACYGCTGTTTCTTCTGATAACAAATCATGGTCAGGGACACTTCCCACTAACCCAGGTGGCTCCAAGCCCTGTCCAGGCAGGTCTGGAGCACTTCCAGGGATGGGCAGGCACAGCTGCAGCTGTGTGAGCACAGCACATCTCTGTGTACATCCACAGTGATGTTCTTTATGTCCTCATGCTCTTTAACACATCTCTGTCCACGCCTTCTCTGTGCTTGTCTTTATTTTACAGGTGAGGAGCAAAAGCACAAGAAAAACCCAGAAGAGAATTTGTTTCACCTGGTTTTGGTCCCCTAAAACTGAGGTGTTGAACCTCCTGCTGCCTTCTGGAGATGTCTCATCCTGCCAAAGCTGCTGAAGTGAGGCTGATGTGCCACACCAGGARTTACAGTCTCGCTCTACCCCCAAAATGGATGGGATAAATCACTTTCCAGACAACCAGACCTCTCTAATTAATTGCAGAAAGTGAAAGACTACCTTGGATAAGACATTCATTTTTGGTAAATAATGTGAGGTGGATCCTACAGCAAATAACTCCCCCAGTGTTGCACTTGCATCACAGGGATTGAATCTCTGCATTCCAACAACCAACCCAACCCTTGGAAGATGCTTTTTGCCAATATTTGATCCACACACGGGGTAGGGAATGGGTCTTGCAACACACTGGACTTGCAGCCTGTGCTCTCCAGAGCCATCCATCCATATCCTTAGGAAATGTATGAATGATTGCAGCAGGAAAGGGCCCCTGAGGTTCATTCTGAGCATAACTTGATGAGATAAGGCTCAGCCCACGTCACAGATGGGGAGGCTGCAAACGCTGAACCACCACAGGGCACAATCTAATCTACTGTCTTCGTTTGTCTGATCTCTCCTAATTTTTACTAATCTAGATGAGAAGAAGATCTTGTGTACCCAGGAGCACATTTCTCTGCTCTGGTCATATCAGATGGCCCAATAAAAGATATTCCCCGTCTCCATGAATTCCTGAGTGGCCTTTATCCATTGTAGAGTTGGTTTTCCCCTGCATTTATGGAGCACCTGAGATCAGGGGCTGGACCAATTTCCCCAACAAYACTTGACTGGAGGGAACATCCTCAYGCTTCCCTCCCCCCCAAAAAAGCTAATATTATTTATTTTCCATCAAACTGGGAGAACCCCTGCAGACATCTCTGCTCTGGGGCAGTTGATAYGGAGGCTCTGTGGCTCAGAGGTGCTGCCTGAACTTGTGTCATTTGTTTTTATCACTCCCCATGGGCCATACATGGTTAAAAATCCAGAATCAGCAGCTCCACCAGGGACAGGATGGGTATTTCTGCAGGCAGGTCAGTGCCAAGMACTGGGGGACAGTTCASCAGTGSAGCCAAAAGGCTTCAAAATGTTTTYAATCCAGGSCAGAAGATGCRCGTGGAGGGAACTGAGCCACACGAAAGACAACGCTTGGCAAGAGGTAACAGTGAATTCYAGCGGGGGAATTCATGAGAAGGTGGCAATTTCTGAGAAACCCAGAACTCAGCTGCGCAGATTTTGTCCACAGGTGACCTGCTGGCGTCTTAAATGTTTATCTCAAGGACTGCAACAACTTTTGTCTGAGGTGTGCTCCCCCTGAGAGCACAAGCTGTGCCTGCTCTGAAGGGCAGGATGGGTCCCACCTCCCATCTGAGAGGGGAGGGCACCTGAAGGAGGATTTGTTCCATCACCACTCTCACAGTTCTAAACTCAGCGCTGAATTTTGGCTTCCTTTGCAACCAAAGAGGGGTAAAATTTCATGCAGAGCAATTCTTCCACCCAGAGATCCCTGGAACAGCTGAGATCCTTGGGGAAGAGCCTCTCACCCCATTTTCTGGTGAGAGACAAGGGCAGGCAGCTCATCCTGGACAAGGTATTTTAGTAAAACTCATTTTAAGGAGGATCCCTCTGCTTTTCCCTCATGATAAAGCCATGATTTGAGCATTAATGTGGCCTTATCACATCTGACCCTCCTYATGTCAGATATCCCTGCACGTTACCCTGCGCTGTTCCACACGCGACGTGTTTCAGCTGCAAAACAGCGTTTTCCTCAAGGGGGTAATTCATCTGGAATAAAATCCCTTTCCTCTGGAGTAGTGACACCATAGAAAGCTAATTCCAAAATAGCTATTCTGGTCACATTTGCCATGAAGACAAGTCCCGAGGAGATGTAAAACTGGCACCACAGACCTCGGCGCCGTGTCCCCTGGAGAGAATCTCTCAAAGAATGCCTATTGTCCTGCTCGCCTCTGACTGAGAGATGACAAAACCAAGGAGCTGAGGGGAGCACAGAAAGGAAAAGCTCTGCTGTCTCCAGTGCTCCAYGTCGCATGGGAAATCTGGGCTCTTTTCTGGCGAGTGTATTTTAATTACCCCCTTTTGTTTACAGGGCTGCTGCGTGTAGCGCTGCCCTTGCCAAGCAGCCCGACAGCCTCTCCAGGCATTTCCCTGCCAAAAATGATCAGATCTGTTCAAACATCGTGGCATCTTCGAAATAATTCGTGCTGGATGCATGCAATTTATTTTCTGAGTTTTGAGTCCTCACGGGGATGTTTCTCCAACCTGGTTCTGAGTGCTAAAAAACCCAGGGAAGAGGTTTTGTTTCTTTTCAGCTCATTTATCACATGGCTGGGAATGCAAACGTGAGGAAAAGTCCAGATATAAAATGCCTGCAGTCGAATCATAAATTGCCATAAGCAAGAAAAAAAAAAAATTCAGGCAAAAAAAAGTAGCAATAATTCAACAGGGCACACAAAGTTATGCACAAAAATAAATGAAACCTRTATTTGTTCATCCTGATGTGGGCAGAGGAGACACCTTTAATAATTCTTGTGCAGAACACTGCAAACAAAAGTATGTGAGAGTCTTGGAATGAAAATATGAAACTTTTTCTAAGGTTATACAGAGCCTTTTTTTTTTTTTATTTTACATGGCAAAGAGATCTAAAAATGCTGTCAATGAAATCTCTACTAACTCTGGCTTATTGACTGTGCAACAATGATGACATTAAGATTTGTACCCAAAGATAAAAATCATCTGGCAAATTCTTTTTGCCAAATTGTCATCCTTAACCAGAGTCTTCCTCAGGGAAAGCAGCCAGAGGCTCAGTGCAAGGGGAACACCCTGGAGAAGAATTGATTCCAGGGAAATTCAGGAGCCATCCAAAACAAAAAAAAAAACATATTTGTGTGAATGAACAGATGAATAATTTCTATCTGGGACTTATTTACTCATGGGCTGCCCACAGGTGAAAAAGAAAGAGGAAGATTTGTTGGATTATTTCTGCTGTGCTGGCACTGCCAAGGGTTTGTTCCTGCCCTTGCTCCTGTATTCCRTTTATCCAGGATGGTCCTTGTGCCTGGAGTGGCTCTGCTGGCTTTAGTGGGAACCTTGCAAGAGCAAGGATCACCTGTGGCAAGGCATCCCAAAAAAAGCTCTGATCCTCCAGCTATCTCCAGGCAGGGACCTTTCCTTTTTGCATTGTTAATAAAGGGACGTGCGCAGCACCGGCAGCCACCRCCCACCTATTTAACAAGCTGAACTGTGAAATTGGATCCTTCCCATTTACCCCGGCTCTGCCTTTGATGCAGTTCCAGAGCTTAGGTTGCCTTATTTGCCTTTAATTTCTGATCCAGGCATGTGGCCAAGTTTAGGACACACTGTCTCTTGCRCTGCAGCACCTTCAGCGTGGGTTTAGCAGCTCCATGAGCACCCTACACCTCGAGGAGAGCTCTCAAGGGTCAACCAAAATCCCCCTGAGCTGCAAAACTCCATCTCCAAGAGCAGACAAAAGAGAGCAGTTAGAGATGACCACAAGAGACTTTGAGGAGGATTCCTGTGATGCTCCTGGGCTGATCTCCAAGCTTGTGATGAGGAAAGCTGAGGGTCACCAGGATGAGAGGTGTCCTTGAGAAGGTTTTGTTCCAGCAAACACCCTCAGCCRCCCCTGCTTAGCCCCTTGCAGGTGAATGTCCCTCCTCCTGASCTCAGGTGTCCAACAAAGGGTGCTGGGGAGTGGCTGTGGGGTCAGGAGTGGGAATCACAGCGTGGAAGTCATGGAGAACCCAATGGACGGTGGTGGGTATTCCTGTATCCACAGGATGTGGGGTTCAAAGAGGGATTGGAGACACTCCTGAAGGATGCCTGAAAACGGGCAGAGAAGGATCCAGGACAGCAGAGCAGTGCTGGTAAGGTCTGACTAACGAGGAAAAGGCGTGTAAGGCCATGAGCTAATGTCTGAGGGATCTCTAGGGTAGGATTCCTCAGRAGAAAACCTTCTTATCACCTGCTCTGAAAGATCTGAGGGTGTTTGTACACATGAAAAAGGGCCAGGAGCAGCATTRCACAGAGGTGCTTCGGGGGTTTTTMTGGGACATTCCCCCATGAYCTCAGATGGAAAGCACGGTGATGCTCTCTCCTTCCTCGGAGCAGACGGAAGAGGAAACATCCTGAGGTGGGATGGGGAGCAAACACCTTGTCCAGAGGAAGATAATCAACTGTCTCTCTGCATCTGGCTCGTCACCAGATGTGTCAGTGTCTTGGGCTGCAGTGTAAGRTCCTCCCACACTGGGCTGACTCACTGGTGAGATCCCTCAGCACCAGCAGCCTCRGCTCGCATCCTCCCTTCTTCTCCCACTGCTGTGGGTGATTCAAGCAAGCAGGGGTGGACTTGTCCTCTCCACAACAGCCAGGAGAACAAAAAAAAAGTCCCCTGCCAAGCCAGCATCATGCCAGGGATAGGGAGACAACTCTGTCCCTGAGGGCAAACACAAACGAGACCTGACTGCAGAAAACACCGGGATAAGGCGACGCCTCCTTCATCCCAGCCTGGCACAGGAGCTTTTGGGTCTTTCCCCCCAGTTTAAAACATCCCAGGCTTCCTGACTGAGCTTGGCTGGGGTCTAAAAACATGGATAAGCTTCCCCTGTCTGGAAGCCAAGTGTTGAGGCTTGGATGGGACCCTCTGCTTGTCAAAGGGACAGCAGCTGGAGCAGTCCCCCTTGTTCAGGGACTGCTGGTGGGGAGAGAAAGGAGAAGGTCTGTTTGTGACACTGGACACACAGCCCCTCCCAGCCCCAGAGACACGGAGGTGGCCCCAAATCGACCCCACTCACCAGTTCTGTGGTCAATAGGTTACAGAGGAGCAAAGGTGAGGGAGAACATCCTGATTAGAGGGATCTCCCACAATGGGACAATGGGTACCCTCTGAATTTTCACCCCCAGCCCCTGATACTGGGCATTCTATCCATGTTATAACTCGTCCAGTTCATGCCCAGCTTAACTCTGCTGCCATCAGCTTTACAACAATGACGATCTGGCACTGTGCTTTGTCACTCCATCCCCGGTGTGGGATTCTTGGGATGAAGAGGTTTTGCTTTGATAAGTTAATTTTTTCCCCCCTTTTTCCTACTTGTGCTCCATTCCTGAGAAAGCCTGGAAAAGGTGGCAGCCGCTTTGTCGCCCAAGCAAAGGAGCTGTGACAGAGGGGCTCCTGTGCCCCAGGAAAGTCGGGGTGCTCCACACAGCCCACACCAGCTTCTCTGGGTTCAACACCCAGGCTGTGTCCAGCAGCCTTCTCCTCCCATCTCTGAGGCAATGCCTCTCCTCAGTGCGTTTGGGATTGGTGAGTGCGGAGGAAAAATAGCCCAGCAAAGAGATGGATCMCACGTGAAAAGCTGCTCAGTCCCTAAATAGAAGTGTGATTAAATTGCTTGTCTGTACCTTCCCTGATGGGTTGAGGATGGACAGACAGACAGGCAGACATTTCCTCACTCATCTTTAATGCCATTACAGTACGCTAATTAAATACTTCCCTACATTTAGAATGCATTGACATTTAAAAACGTGACACATTTTTTTCAACCAGCCCGCTGAACAACACACCAATGATTTTATTAACTGCTTCTAAATGTTAAAAATAGAAGCTTGAAAGAAAACGTTTCCCTTTCCTCTTCCATTTTCTTGGTGGCGACTGTTCATAAAGGATTTAATCACCCATTTTACATCCTGTTTAAAAAAAGAAGGGGCTTTCCTGATAACAGATGCCCCTCTGGCCAACTGGCAAGGAAAAGGGGAATGTATGAGGGATATAAATGTATTTCAGGGGACAGCCAACAAAAAGAGGGAGAGGAGGAGAGAGAAAGAGAGGGAGGAAGAGGAGGAGGAGGAGGAGAAGGGGGGAAAGAGGGAAAAAAAAAAAAAAAAGGACCTGAAAGGATTAGAAATTAAAAAGAAGGTATTTTGTGCTGAGCTAAATATTATTTTGTTTCCATTGAAAGGGTTAAGAAAACAAAGACAGAGTTGACAATTTCTCCCCACTGGAAGCTGGGAATGGCCCACGGTGGCACAATGCTATTATTCTTGCATGGGCCCATTCTCACTGGATTTTCCACAAAATCTTTAATAATTTGATTCTTTTCAGCCTCCAGCAGCCAGCTGAGCTCTTTAAGAAACAGTAACAAAAACCCAGAGAAAAACCCACTACTGAGAGGGGAGCTTTGGCGGAGAGCTGAGCTGAAGCCGATTAGTTTGGCCTGAATAGAGCCAGCCGGGTCCTCGAGCTCTTGCTCAGCCTGGAGCCCTCTGTCTCATTCATTGCAGTACAATATCACCACCAGAGCCCGGGCCTAGACACTAAATTACACTATTATAAAACTAGATTGATACACAAACTTTCCCTCCCAGGCTGAGTAGGGGGACTTTTTTTTTTTTTTTTTTT
>CADDXX010001016.1:19068-30081 GCA_902810485.1 Alauda arvensis | reverse complement strand
TWAAACCMAATAAATTTTAATAGGACTTGCTGGGAAGGCTTAATCCAATTTTACTTTCCCACTTGAAATCCCAAGTATGAGCTGCATCCTGCTGGTAAATGGCAAATGCAGCTCTGAGCTTGGAAAAATCTTTCCTTGGAAATCTCTGCTGTGCAGGAACAGGGATCAGATGCTGTTTTGCAGGAGATTTCCTGTCCTCCAAAAAGCTGGTACAGAAAAAAAACCCTCTCAGATGTGTCCACATTGCTGGAAAACCATTGCAGCTGTGGCCACCTCCTCCCTCCGGAGGGTGTAGGCTCCTGATCTGAATTTCACATAACCAATTTCCAAGTTTTGGGTTCCCACTGCCTGGAAAAAGCATTTCAGCCAGCCTGGGAGAAGGAACAATCCCAATAATTTTGCTGAGATGAAGACCTGGATCTCCCACTCCAAAGGTAGAGAAGTCAAGGCTAAGCCTGAGACACCCAGCTCTGGTTTAATTCCTGTTTCAGTGGTCCTGGACCCCCTCTCCAAGATCAGACCTTGGGCAAACATCAAGTTTTCCATTGCATGGATTTATTTTGCTGTTGATGCAGAGGAAGGCTCRGTTTATGATCCCAGACTTTGCTTCAGCATCTTCTCCCTCACTGTTTGTTTGCCTCCCAAACATCACCAGTTTAAATTTTGGACGTTTACCCTGCCCAAGAAGATTRTCCCAAATATTTCTTTCTGCTAGAGGCAAACAGCTGGGCTGGTTTTCCCTCCTGAGGCACCTCTGCCTTATTCCTGTTGTGAATTAGCCCCCATTTTCCTCTCCCAGTGCCTGTTTTTGGGCGGATTTGAAGAGCCTTTGAGCAGGCAGTGCTCGTTCCCCGAGGCACCTTTCACACCATCCTTTGAAAAACCCACAAGTGCTTCCCAAAGGATGGTGGTGGGAGGCTCTGGAGCAGAAAAAGGTGGGAGAGAGGAGGTGTTTTGGGGAATGGAGCCATCACCCCCAAGGACATCCTTGCAGGACAGGGGCTCTGCTGGAGGGTCCCAGCTGAGTGTTCTCCTGCCAGCCAAAGGGAGCTGCTCCAACTTTTGCCTCCAGCCCTCATTCCTGGGCCTGCTTTCTCATTTCTGACCCCCCAAAAAAGCCACCTCCTAATGGGATTCACTGTTTCCTTCCTGTTTTGCAGCTGCTGTTTGCTGCTCCTCAGGCAGATCCGCCATCGGTCGGAGCAAAAGTCACTCGGTGGGTCTGGCACAAGGAAAGGGGGGGAAAAAATTCCCCAGCCCATAAATAAATAAAAAAGGAAGTATAAAAGGCAARACTCTCTCAAAGCAATGGCTTGCAGCTAAGCATTTTCAGTCACCTCCACTGACCAGACAGGTTATTTGGAGTAATTCCAGCCCTGGAGATGACATTTGACATGACATGTACATGAGATGTATCATTTAGGTCACTGTGCTAAAGCACCAGACACCCCCCACCTCTTCCTCCTCCTCCTCCTCCCCTCCTCTCTGCCCCTCGGGGAATCTCAGAGTTCAGGGTCTTTAAAGCTGAATTCCCTGCACAAGAGTTCAGCACCTTTCAACCCCTCCAGACCTATTACAGGAAGACAACTGAGTGGAGGGAGTGAGGAGGGCAGGGGGGAGGCTCGGGGGGATGTTTCAAGGCAGGTTATTTACAGGCAGGTTTGGAAGCYGAAGAGAAAAGAGGCTTTTTTGCATTGGTTGGAAAGGGAGATWAAAAGTCCCTGGAATGGGGAACCATCCATGGCTGGTGGCAGAGCACAGGCTCCTCCTAAAAGCCTTATAAATGCACCTTTAATTAGCCAATAACCCCTGCAGAATTGAGAGATAAAAGCAACAGAGTGGGATATCAGCATGGGACACTGGTTTAAAATTAAGAATAAAGACATCAGGGGGRAAAAAGCAGCACAACTGATTCACATTTGTATTGAGTTTTTTTGTCTGGCYCTGAGCAGCAGTTTGGGATGGGGAGGTGCTCGCTGAGTCTCAGACGAAGCCGTGAGCAGGTCAGCTGCTCCTACCAGAGCCTGCGACAGGAGGATCACCCATCCATGAAAACCCTTTGGGATCCCTATTTCACTTTATTTTCTTTCCCTGCACACGTTCGTGCAGTTCTCTAAACCTCCCAGCTCAGAGGAGGGTACAGAGCTATGGAGGGTGCAGCCCTGAGTGGGGTCAGTTCACAGCACCACACTTCCCACACAGGGAAATGGTGGAATTGCCATCCCTGGAGAGGCTCAGAAATCGTGAGGGTGTGGCACTYGTGGACATGGTTTAGTGGTGGCCTTGGCAGTGCTGGGTTAATTATTGGTATTGCTTGTCCAAATTCTGGCCACACCGGCTCTTCTCACACTTGTCACATTTGCTTTCAGTGTCACAAACACCCTGACCAAAGTCCAGGGCTCATCCTTTAAAACTTCAGGTCTTGTTTTGGGCTGTTTGGGTCTCAAGCTCCCTGTCCTCACCAGGCTGCTGTTTTTATTGCTTTGTGTGGATGAGTTATTCCAGATTTCAATCCAGCTCCATCCCCCTGGGGGTTTTACCTCATGCTGCATCCTCCAGCTCTCACTGGAAGGACCAACCTGGGTGATTGTGATCAGCTTTGAGCCCAGAGAGAGACTCAAATCTTGGATTTCATGGACTGAGAGTGGAGAGCACCTCATCACCTCACAGCACCATCCATGGACAGTTTGTGTCYTGGAAGGTCAACCAAGAGCAGCAAAACCTCTTGGGCCAAGCAGACCCCATGTTTTGGAAGGGAACACCTTTGAGTTTGTCAAAAGCTGGAAATGGATCAAAACAACCTGTGGTTGTTCAGCTGTAGGTTGGGATTTAATAGTGACCATTGGCCATAATGGCCTCRTTCAATTAAAGAGAATTAATCCAAGGATTTCATCCCATCTGAAGGGCAGAGAAGCACCCCTAGAGCTGCCTGCTTCTGGCAATTAAAGGAGAGTGAGGAGCCTTGTTTGGCATTGTTTTAGCAGCTAATGACAGGTAAAATTATTCTGTAKCAAACTTTCTGGAACAGCAGATTTCCTTTGCAAGACATTTGATCATTTGTGGCTTCAGCCCACATTTTTCATGCTCTCTCCTCAATGTGTCCTCTGGATTTTTCTGTCCCTGCTCTTTCCAATGCCCACAGGAGCAAAGCACACACTGCTTCCCTTCTTATTTCCTGAAAGCCTTGGAGAAAAGGGGYTCTCAAGGTTGGGTGGATAAAAAATATGAAAATAAAAGCCTGAAACTCTTTGAATGCTCTGTGCTAGAAACGGGCACGGCTTCCTTCGGATGCAATTCCTTGGGTACCAAAAATTTGTGTTTTCCCATGATCATTCCACCTACACCTTCCACYTAAAGGAGAAAAATCTAATTTTGGTCACGCTCCCTTCACAGCTTACATTTCATTTCTTTTCTTCATGTCCTCCCACAGCAGTGCTTGCTGCAGTCCTGTTTTCCAAAGCCCACCCAGACCCTCTGCAGGCCTTCTGCTGACCACTGGGCTTGGGAGCAGGAGGGAAACACCTGTGTCACATCCAAAAATAGCAGAATGGAATTAAAAGCCCAATAAAGCAGAATTTCTCCCTCACCTTGTCCCAACCCATCTGCCAAGGTATAAAAGAGCATCCATAATCGAATTAATCTGAGCGTTGCCTGTCACGGCTGGAGGGCAATTTTGAAAGACTATCGCCCTGTGTTTTACTCCAGAAGCTAATCTCCTCAGAGCACAGGGACTTCCCCCAGCCCCACAATTCCTCATCTTTCCCCTCAYCCAGAGCTGCTGGATGTGGCTGGATGGGGGAATGTGGAAGAGGGAGGCCTCCCCTCCTCSTCTGCCCTACAAAAGGCGATTTGTGAGAGGAGCTGCTGCTCACCTGAGACCTCTCCCATCACAGGAGGATCTCAGGAGGAGCCACAGCTCCCCAGCCTCACTCTGTGCCCAACCAATTATCCTATCTCTTCCATCATCCAGCTCTTTGCTCCTTTTTCCCCTGTCCCCGCTGCTCCCTTTTTTTTTTTTAATTTTTTGGGTGAAGATTAAAAGATCTCCCATGCTTGGAGAGAAGAAAGAGCCTCCAGTCCATCTCCACCTCATCAGTGACGAACAAGGGAAGAGCTGCACGCTGTTATTGACTCAAGCACTTTGCAAAGGTCATCTTCAAGGTCTGAGCCTTCCCTCTGCCACCGAGCTCACCTGGGCCCATTAAGGAGGAATTTCGGGCCCCGTCCTGTGTTTCATTTTGGGCCCACTGGCACTTCTGAGGGCTCCCAGGGCGAGGTGGGGAGGGAGGGGGTGGGCTGGGGAAAATGAAGACAGGTGAGGGGGGAAAGAGAAGTCATTGAGAGACTTCAAAGTGGAAGAAGGGCCCGTCCAGATGTGAATAATTGCTAGGTCAGCACGTTAATCACAGGCGAGGGCTCCACTGCAAGACATCCCTTGGTGGCTTCACAGGGGCAAGGAGGGGAGAGGGGGGAGCAGACAAAAAGGCAGAGATATGGAAACAAAGCTTTGATACAGCAAAGGACAAGCCTGAGAAAAAAAACCATTTTCCAGGTGATTCTGTGAATGATGAGCCAAGCTCTGTTTTATGAAGGGCACGGGCAGCCGGTAATTGCGGAGGAGCTGCGGCTTGGGGGGGCAGCAGGGACACACCAGCCTCTCACACAGCCCAACAAAAGCCCCACGTCCCCACCTGACAGAGCATTTCCTGGGCTCTCAGATCTCAGCGAGCTGGGAGGGAACGATTAGGGTTTTGTTCTTGTGCCTTTGAGTGAATTATGGCTCCCACAGCCTCCAACCAAAGGTTGAGAAGATGCTGGCTCGTCATCTTTGCTCGCTTTTTTTTTTCTCCCCTTTTCCCCAGTCCCGTGTTCCCGTGCCGCAACACCAGCTGTGTTTATCTTGGAAAAGTCTTTCTTCTAAATCAAGCCACAAGGTTTCACTCGCTGCAGACAAAACACCTTCCCACGTGGCTCTTTGCTGTGTAAATAAACATCCAGCATCTAAACAGCTCGGGGAGATGCCACACTGCTGACGTTTGCGTTTTCCCTGATTATAAAAGGAGTTTCTTATTGCAATTGCAATRTTCTTTCAGGGCAGCAGCTGGTATCTCTCCTTCCCTGTGCTCATTTTTTTTTTTTCAATTGGTGTTTTTTATTAAAAAAAAATCTTATTTTTATCCCATATTCTGGTTGCAATATCTGACCCCTTTCCCAAATGAAATGATGTGGGATCTGTGCTTTCCTCCACGGACAGGTTTGTGGGGGATGTTTAGTTTTGGTTGGGTTGTGGCCCTGCCGTTTTCACTGAACATCTGCACAGGGTCAGTGAGGACAGAGCAGGGAAGTTCAGGCTCTGCCTCTGGAGCAGGATCTTGCAGCAGGATTTATATCCAGGAYTCCTGCAGGCTCCTGCAGCCTTGTCCTGGTGACAGAGCTTCCCCTCGAGCTGTGAAATGCCATTTCCTCGTCCTCCCCTTCCACTCTGCACCTCCAGCTCCTGTGCTAGGATCCCCCATCCCTGACCTGGGCAAGTTTGGACTCTCCACAATCCTTGGAATCCCCYTGATCCATCCGGGATCTCAACAGTGGCACAAAAACTTGCACAGGAAACTTAAATGAGGGCCCCCCCTTTAGGATTCTCCACCTCCATCCTGGGCAGAGCAGTTTGCACCAAGAACCTTCCAGACTGAACCTCATTTGCCCCAAAGACCTCAGACCTCTGATCCAAACTCCTGGATTTGTAAGGAATTGGGATTTGTAAAGCAAGGGCAGGGACTCCTCTTGAAGTGATTCTCTTTTRGTGTAATTTAGTGAGATCCTCATTGGGAATGCAGACACCAGGGAGYTACAAAATCTGGAGTCAAGAATAAAGTTCCTGACTTTAAAAGTATTTCTTGATTAAGCAATGTGTAAGTGAACAGAGTCAGTGCTTTAGTTTAGGACCTGCATATCTGAGTAAGACGTACACAAGCTGGAAAAGGGTGGAGAAAGGAAAATTTGAATGTACCTAGGGAAAAACTTAACTATAAGGAAGCTTAGAAGAGATTTTTGGTCTGGAAAAGAGGAGGCTGAAAACTAGAAGCAGAGGCCTTCACTCAGCAGAGGGTTTAAGAACAAGTGTCTGCCCAAAACACCTCGACTTTTGATGGAGGACAACTATTGATAAAAAATGTTCCTCCCATAAAATCCTTGGTGGTTCTCAGTCACATCCTTCCCATGACCAAGAGCTTTGCAGGATCTCCATAGGACAATGAAGAACATGATAAAAAACCCCAATCATGTCATATTTAAAAATAAATGTTGGAAGCATGGGAGGCCTCAGACTGCAAGAGGAGAAGAGCTCAAGGGGGAAGGTCTGAAACAACATTGCAATYCCTACWTGAATTCMKAAGGAAAATCTGGGATTTCAGGCTRTTCWGRGTGGTGAGGAAAGGACACCATGGACACTGATTATCTGTAGAGWTCAGTACCACCCTCCTCTTCTCACACGAGCTTTTCTGTCCTCCTTGCAAAGAGYTCCTTGCTCAGCTGCCAGAACCTGGGGAGGGTTCAGTCCTTGCCCATCCATCCCACTGCTGGGTTAATTGCGAAGAGCTCCTCATCAGAATTCCCAGAGAATGCAAAAAGCTCSCTCTGGGGCTGAGCCTGGAGAGATGGGGCTGTGCCAGCCCCGGCTCAGAGGTGCTGCTGGGCTTTGGCACTGCCACAGCCTCATAAGCRCCTCTTTGGCCTCTGCCTCATCAACATCTCATAAACAACTCCTTGGCTTGGTGTGGGTCTCCAAATTAGTGTTTATAGCCATGCAGAGAGAGCAAGCTGCTTGCATAAGTAATCCTGGAGCAAATCTTGCCTTCTCAGCCAAAAACAGAAAAACAAAAAAAAAACCAAAAAAATAAAAGGAAAATTGCTCAGCTGCATCTCCTGATTTGCTGCACAGGAGACATCGGTGCCACCAGCTCCCACGTGGCACAGCTCGAGGGACAGTGCCAGGCTCTGATTCCTCGAGTTAAGGAATGTATTTCATTGATCTGTGGATTCCAGGTGCCTGGGAATAATGCAATCACACAGAGCTGAACAAGCCTGGTGTTCAAGCTGGCACAAGCCAGCAGGGTGCAGGCAGCAGGGATGGGATTCGATGCAGTTCAGCTCAGATGGGAGCTCCTCACACAAAAACCCTCCCAGGGTCAAGAATTAGGGATTCGTTTATCTGATTTATCTTAGATGGTTGTGCTTGGGCAGATAAACCTTAAACAGCTTTGGAGAAAGAAGACCAGAAATCCAGAAATGTGGAAGCAGCAGAGATTGCAACGCTCAGGGACAAAGTTTGGGATCCATTTCTCTGTAGCAGAGCTGTTTGACCTGTGTGAAGGCTTTCCTTGAGCTCCCTGAGTTCCTGTGATGGTGAAAACTTCATTAAAAATGAAGTCGAGCTGCTGCCATTTGTTGGTTGAAGTTCTTGGAGCTCTGAGCCCCCAAGGAAACTGCAATTTGCTCAAAACACACAGTTCTTTTCTAATTTTCATTATTTCCACCTGGCTGGTGGGGTCAGAGCCTGAGAACAATTCCCTGACAGTTCATGGGATACCTGTGCTGTACTCAGGACACTCCTGTGTCCTTCCTCCCCCTCTCCATCACCTTCCTCACCAGCTCTCCAAGGTGAGAACTGCCCCTCTTCAGCAGCACAGAAAACACACGGATTTGAGGATTATCCATGATTTTTTTGACTTTTTAGCCCGGCCCCTGGCTCTGGTTGATCCTGTGCAGTGGCTGGCTTAGTCTGGAGCCTGAGGAAGGCACTTTGGATGCAGCTGCACTGTTTTCAGGGAGAAGTGAGTTTGGATGCCAGCCAGGTGGTTCCAGCTGCCTGCATGGCTGAGGATCAGCCCTTTGCCCATGCACAAATGCAGAGTTTCAGCTCCTGCACAGAACCAAGCACAGTGGAGACTTTGTTTAGTTGAGAATTGAGATGCTTCTATTAAAAAAAAAAAAAGTTTTAAATGGCAACATAAATCAGCTTCCAGTCACCTGTGGCTCAAAAAAAGGGGTGGTACCTTTGTCCACCATCTGCCTGCCCGCTGTGTTCCAACACCAACACAAAGTTTCTCAGGAATATTTGTTAATTTGGGGTTTCAGAAGCAGGAGAAACCATGGCTAAAGGGAGGGGGAGTTCATCTGTAAATACCAGTCATGGTAAGGGGGTTATTTATCAAATCAACCTGGGGTTATTTATTCTTGTTCTAGAGGAAAGTCAAGGAAAAGCTCAGGAGGGCCTGAAGTGAGGTAATGTTGATATGAGTGTCTCAGTTTGAGGGGATTCATGACAAAATAGAAATGCTGCTCTTTCCCAGCTCAGTTCTGATGYTCTTCCAGCTTTTACTGCAGCAACCTCTGTCTCATTAAGCCAAACGAACAACTCAGATTTTTTTTTTTTTATTTGCAATCCCAACAAAACACCCAGGGCCTGAAGTGTCACAGAACCACAGAATGTCCTGAGCTGCACAGGACCCACAGGGATCATTGAACCCAACTCCTGACCCTGCACAGAACAGCTCCAAAACTCCCACCATGTGTCTGGTGCTCCTGGAACTCTCAGGCTTGATGCCACCATCACTTCCCTGGCAAATCTGTTCCAGCCTGGGCAGCATTGACTCAACAGCTTTGTCCCTTCAGCAAGAAGAAAAAACAAAACTGTAAATAAAATTATGAGAACCTATCTAATAAATCATAATTCTAAATAATCCAGGGCATAGGTTATTTTTTTGTATTCTTCTTGGAGCTCTGAACATTTCTACAGCCACAAATAATCCTGCTCAGAGGAACTTGGAGAAATCTGCTCCCTCTCTCTGCTCTAAGCAAAAGTAACTCTATTTTAAATATCAAATCCCCTCAAGGATGTCCCTAATTGGCTTGTTCTTATCACAGTCATTTGATTTCTGGAATACAGCATGAAAAGGGTTGGTTTTTCTTTTTTTCTTTTTTTTTTCTTTGGCTGTCAGAGAGGAAATGTGACTCATTATGATGAATTATAGATTTGTGCAATTAATTGTCCCCTCAGAAATTTCAGTTCCCGTGACATCACTTTGTGTACTCATCACCTCCTTCCTTGGAGAAGAGAGTGCTGCATCCCAATCTCYAAGAACCTTCAGCTAAGGTCATCAATGGGATGAAGGGAATCACAGAAGGGCAGGAGGGTTTTTCTTCCCAGTTGGGATGAGATGAAGATTCTGTGGTTATAACCATCCTGGAGCGGTTCTGGTTTTAAAGTCCATCAGGTCACAACCTATAAAAACAGACTTTTACAAATGCCAGCAATTCTTTTATTTGGTTTGGGTATTTTGAGGTAAAATCAATGTTAATTTTAATCCCCCCTCTCTCTGCTCATGGCTCAGCAGAGCTCTGTAAGAATCCTCCGTGGAGGCACTTTTCAGGTGTGGGACAGGAAGATCTCATCCTTGGTGGGCCAGGAGATGGAAAGGGCTCCAGTTCCTGCAGAAAGCTGCCAAACCCCCCTCAGACCCCTTGTCTCTCTGGGAGTGCCCAGGGTTTATCTCCATCTGATTTTCAGTGCCCCTTCTTAAGAGATTTTACTGCTTTCAAACAAATCCCACCATCTCAAAGCCCTTCAAGGAAATTTCCCTTTTTGTTGCTTGAGTCCCTCCTTCCTAAGCTTGAGTATTTGTCACAAGCAACAATTTTCCCTGTTCACTATGAAATTCAAGTGCTGGTTCCACAATTCCAGGATCAGTTTTGATCAGGCCATGTTCAAAAATTCCCCATCTTGAACCATGAATTCATAGAACAACTGAGGTCAGAGGAGACAGAGCTGTCCCTGGAGCTGAGGCTTTCATCTCTGGGAGAAGAGCAGGGATCCCCATTCCCTCTAGAGAGGGGAAAAGGAGGTGCCAAGGGGGTGCTGAACGTCTTTGAGCAGAACTTGGAGCTCCTGTGAGCAATTTGAGCCTGGATTAACAAGGCTCCCACTCTCCTCACGCTGTGTTCCTCATGGAAAGGTGCCACTGTCCCYGAGGGAATGCTCTGAGCATTGGGAACTGGGTTTGGGATTCACCTCCTCTTCTGAATGTCCACTCTGATCTGTCCATCCGGGGCTCTGCTCATCTCTGGATCCCTCCTGGCATCTCCCAGATTCACCAGTTGGGAGTCTCTGCTGCCTGTGCCATGGCTGTCACCTTTCCTGTCTCTTGCAGGTCCCCCAGGGTGTCCCAAAGGGCTGTAAAATCTCAYTTTGGACAAACCAGTGTGGTTTCTGTGCTCAGTGGGAAAATCGTCCTGCCTACAGGGGATGCAGTGAATGCTGSAATCATCAGATTGACCCCAGAAGGTTTTGGGCTGGAAGGGACATTTAAAGCTCCTCTCACCCATGGGCAGGGACACTCCAACAGATCCTCAGGACCTTCTACGAACTGGCCTGGAGTATCTTCAGGAATGGCACATCCACCACCTCTCTGGACAASCTGTTCYRGYGTTCCACAKCACCCAGAACAAAACCCTCCCACCTTAACCCWAAAATCACCCTCCCAAGGCACCGACCTCTCCCTGCTGACCACAGAACCAGCAGCTCAGATGCCAAAAACTTCATTTTCAGGGGGCTGAGCTGCCTTGCCCCCTCCCTGACAGCACTTCCAGGAGCGGAGCTGGCTCGGTCAGGGGAGCACCCACAAGCGTCTCCTTGCTGCTTGGGGGTCCCTGCGTGTCCCTTCCTTTGYTGTCTCCCGTGTCTTTATTTCGGAGCCTCCTGCGGGGTTAGGGACTCTCCTTTGGAACACCTCAGCCCGCAGGACTCGCATCACGGCCGAGCCTCTGGCTGCAGGAGTAAATAATAATAACAACATGCATTAGCTGCTAAATAGGGAATTAGGGGTTAGCTGGTGTGTGAGCACCCTGCATGCTGTAATGATATCCTCACGCTTAATGCAACTGGATCCTTCCATTATTAAAGCGGCAGGAGAACCGATGTTTGATCTGCAGGGCTAATTCTAATTTTTGGAGACATCA
>CADDXX010001016.1:0-11970 GCA_902810485.1 Alauda arvensis | reverse complement strand
AGAGGAGAGGAGAGGAGAGGAGAGGAGAGGAGAGGAGAGGAGAGGAGAGGAGACAGGTGGGTCCAGCTGCTGCAGGAAGTTTTGCATCTGAACATTTTCCCTCGTGGCAGGACACAGCACGAGAGAAGCCTGCTGGTTCCCAGGAGACACTTGCCTAATTGCACAGAGTCAGCAAGTTGAGGCCTTTGGAGTAGTTTTGGATAACATCCCATGCCTCTCACCTTGCACAGCCATGCCCAGTGCCCTCCAAAGCCTGCTGAAGCCTCCTGCAGCACCAAGGGCTGTTGGACCAGGTTCACAAAACCTGAGCACCATTAAGAGAAAAAATCCTACCAATATCAGCACTCTCCCCTCACTTACACCTACTTTGCATTTTAAATGCCAGTAAATGACTGCCCAAGGGAACAGAGAATCAGACCCATCAATGTGGGGATATTTCAGCAACCCAGACCCCAGGAATTTTGGAAGTGCACCAGCACGAAGCATTATTAATGCATATTGAAAAAATAGCTGGAAATCTCCCYGGCATTGTTAAAGAATCATTTAATTATTATTAACTGAGTCACGGAGGGCAGGCAGGCAAGTTKATGAAACCAATGCACTGAGTAAGTGTGGACTCCGGAGGATGAGATGGTTCCAGTGCCAAGGTTTGTAATTAAACCGTGGCCCAGGGCCGGGTGCTGATGCATTCAGCAAGTGCCCTCTGCTGGACTCCCATCCCAGAACCTTCCTCATCCATCCCTGCTGCACCACGGCATCTTCCCGCTGGCTCCCAGCCCACTGCCCTTTTTTCCAGCAGCCACCTCCCATSAGGTTTCTCAGCAAAGGCAAGTATTCAGGGAAAAAAAAAAGAAAAAAAGAAAAACAAAAAAACCCAGCAATGTGAAGTTACACCCCGTTGTCACCACAGCTTGGCTGGGCTTGAAATGTGGGTGCAGCTCTGGGGAGTTCATTGCCCTTTCCTACCCCATTCCCAGCAGGGACTGGGAAATGTCCATCTTCACRGGCTGCCTCCCGATGACTAAAGCAGGTGGGGCTCCCTGGCTGAGCAGATACGATGGGAGAGTGCAATTAAACAGCAGAGCTTTCAACACCCAGCTCCCAGGGCCTTATTTAGCTAATTAAGAATTATGCATCCATTCCCCTGAGCTGTTTCCAGCRCCCTCAAGAGCCCTGCCAAGGTCAGGTTTGCTGCTGACCATTCACAACTGGCACATGCCAAGCCACAAGAGCTYGATTAAAGAGTGCTGGGCTTCCCTGACTGGGACACATAACAGTCCTGGACCTYCAGCTGCTCACCTGGAGTCCTGTGGGAGAGCAGAGTGTTCCTCTGGGTCTCCTGRATGGGCAGCAGCCARGACARGGGRGATRRGCTCACACAGCCTGCTTGAAAGAYAGCAWTGGCTTTGATCTGACACCKTGGAGAAGGCTTCCAAARCTGTCTGAGGATYTGGATGACAYGAGGGTTTGATTGGTGTGKTTTTTATKATATCACTGGGTGTRTAGAYAYTAGTTTTAGATTTCTCTGYRTTCTTATAATTGGGCAAATATGGMGGCAGATCAATGTGATAAAGTCACATTTTCCTGTTYTTCTCTTCCTTTTCCTTTTGCAAAGGGTGTTGGGTTTTTAGGATTGGGTAAAGGTGTGATTTCACTGTGTGACTTGGATTTTAGTTATTGGATTTTAGAGAAAAACAATGTTAACGTAATTTAGATTATAAAAACCCAGGTGCTGTTCCGGGGCGGAGAGAATTCACTTTTCCAGCTGCTTGTGAACACCACGCTGCTTTCACAGAATTTAGAGATAAGGATTTTAAAACAAACATCTTCAAACTGCAACTCAAGGACTCTCTGATTTCTTCTTCCAAGTGCAGGCAGTGAGAAAACAGCCGTTTACCACAATCCGAGGTTATCTCAGAAGAGATACCCCGTCAGAGTCCAGCACTCCGCTGGCCACTGCCAGGTGAGCCCCTCTCCTTGCTCCAGCCGCGTTTTCCATCCCCAATGCCAGCACATCTGCCAGGTACTCCAGGCAGGAATGGTCTCTCCTTGGGCCCAGCACAGCAAGGCCTCCAGGCATGCTCATAATGCAAACAGCCAGATTAGATCAGCTCTGGCCTCTCTCTCTCAACGCTGTAGGCAGCACAAGAGTGGAGTGTTTGCCTCTTATCTGGAGTCTTGGGGGATTGGCCCAACGTATTGACATTAGCTCCTGCCAATGTCAGTTTACGCGGAGGAGAGCGGGTTATAAAATGTGCTGGCTCGGGAGCAAGAGCAGAGTCCTGGTGAAGGCATCCCCTGTGCAGAGCCCAGAACCTCCCACAGAGAGGAAGGGACCATCCCCACAGCTTTGGACCCACAAATCAACAGAGGGTGCCTGGGCTGGGGGCTGGAACTCAGCAAGGCTCCGAGGCCAGGAGTGTGGGAATTGTCCTTAGTGGGCTCGGGGTCCTCCAGACACCTGCAGAGCTGTTCAGAGCCATGCAGAAAGCAGTTCCTGGCAATCTTGTGGGGAATTCAACAGTCAGAGGAGGGAAAGGCAAATTTCAAAGTGATCTCAGATGAAAAAAAATGGGTTTCCACATCAAGAATTGTCGTAATAAAATGAAAGTGCAAGAAAGACTTCACTGAGTCAGAGCAGCAGTGAGGGTGGCTCAGGAACCTGTCTGGGACCCCAGAGACAAGAGATGCTCTCCAGGGAGGCCACTTTGTGCAGTCACTGCCCTCACGTTGTCCCAGCAGCCACCTCCATCCCAGAGGGATGCTGGAGAGGGCCCCTCTCCTGCTTCTCCATGCATGGCTGGGCCTGGCATCCACGGATTTTTGACCCTGATGATGTGATGTGCCCTCAACAACYTTCTGTAGCAACAGATTCCAGCAGTTCCCCACTGGTTTTTTCACACTGAAGAATGAAAATTCATGGAACCAATAAAKTTGGAAAAGACCTCTGAGGTCATGGAGTCCAGCTGACCAAATACCTCCATGTCCAGTGAACCAAGAGCCTCATTCCCAGACTCACACCCACGTGCTGGGTGCTTCCAGGGGTCTGGGGTGTCAGGGCTCCCACCGCAGTCCCTGGTGCCTCAGGCTGCCACAGAATCATGGAATGTCCTGAGTGGGAAGGGACCCACAGGGATTATCAAGTCCAGCTCCTGTTTCCTCACAGGACACCCCAACAATCCCACCCTGGTATCCCTGGAGTGGTGTCCAAAAGCTCCTGGAGCTCCTGGCAGCCTTGGGGCCATGCCCATTCCCTGGGGAGCCTGGGCAGTGCCCAGAACCCTCAGGGGGAAGAATCTTCTCCTGGCTGTGGTTTCAAAGGGAGCAGGACTCCCCCAAGCCCTGTGAGCACCTCAGCTGAGCCTCTCAGGAGGAGACCCCAGAGATCCCAGGGCTCACACACCTTCTTTTATCTCTCTCATCATTTGGAAGCACAAGCTCAGAAACTGAGGACATCTAAATGTTGGTGCCCAGGCCTGGTGCTCAAACGTACCTGGAAACATATTTAAATTAGAAGAGAGATTTTTTGAAATTTAGCCAGATTTGAACATTTTGGCTTTTCAGACACTGTTTTCTGTTTTTAAGTGAGGAGATTAACCAAAGAATAGGCTTAGAGCATGATTCAGTTTGGAAGGGACTCCATCTCTCCTCCAACGCTAAGAAAGGCCAGCTGTGAGGTCAGACCAGGAACAAAACACAAAATCTGGAGCTGGAAAATTCCAAAGCAAGGTCCAGAGCTAAGCAGCAACGTGGTTTTGAAGCATGGCTTGATTGCCTGTCAGGAATTCCATCTGTGGATGAACACCCAACACCAGTTAACTGTCCACAACCACAACGACAACGGTCCAGAGGTGAGGCATGGGGAGGAAGGCATCAGCMAATCTTTATAACCACACAAGAAGGRAGAGCAGGTCAGGGGTTCATGTGAATTAATGACAACCAGGTTTCAGTGGAGAGCAAGACAACCACGTCCTGCAGCCCCTCTGTGCTCCACAAGGGACACTGGAAACACACAGGTGGAGGCTGAGGGGTGTAAATTCAGCCACACACCAGAGAAAGACCTTCAACATTTCGGCAAATCAAGGATTCATCCATCTCAGGCTGTGTCCCAGGGAGAGGAATTCCCTACAACCCTCGTCTCACAACAAAGGAGGAACAGATCCAAGTGGTCAAACAGCAGCAGCTCCAACAGGAGAGACTTCACATGAGTCAATATGTGAACTATTCAAGAGTGTTTCTGCTTGATGATTTGAAATCTGCAGTCCTTATCAACAAGAAGAGGGACCACAGTGGCTTTTCTTGAAGGCAGGTTAAGAAGGAAAGTAAAAGTAGGTATTTGAGATAAGAAATAAAACAAGCGAGTTGTTGTATTAAAATAAAACCAGCGTAATGTATGGAGTGTAAAAAAGACATTTTTTTGTCCTAACTGGAGATCAGGAGTGGGGAAAATCAATAAGGGAAATAAAGGACTTGAAGAAATATTTATAGTCAGCAGAGTCAAGGTTGAAGAGAAGGCGCTTTTCTTGTGCAAGCAACGAAGAAACCCTGACGAGAGCATTAATTTGTTACTCCAGGGGAATGGTGGAACCATGGATAATAACCAAGAAAAGCCCTGGGTGTTCAATAAAGACCTCAGTTCTGCATTTTGAGAAAAAAGCTGCACAAGCTACTTCTACCACACACTGCTGATGATCACACTTAAGGCTCTAACCATAAGCAAGGAGATGGTAATCAGCATCTCCCACAGCTAGCCATTAATAAATCTGCAGATTCAGATCATTTACATCCAGGAGGTTTTTAAAAGAGCTGGCCAAGAAAGGCATTGGAGCCTGTTCAAAAGTCTTTGAACCCCAGGGAAGTTCTAGAGGACCAGGAGAAAATGAGTGTTTTGTTGGTGTTTTTAAAAGAGGACAACACGGGTTCTAGAGTGCCAGCCTGCCATTAATCCCAGCAAAAAAAAACACCCCAAAACAATAATGGAATAGCTCATATGAGATTTGTTTATTATGGAATCAAAGGAAGGTAATATAATTGCTGCCAATCAACTTGGGTTTATGAAAAATAGATCTTGTCAAATTAATTTGATGCATTTTGTGATAACAGCACAAGCGTGGTTAATAAGGGGAAGAGTGCTGATGTAATTTCGCTTGGATTTTTCCTCAAGGCAACTCGCCCGGGTACTGCGTGATATTTTGATTAAGGAGCTGGAGTCCCAAGCATGGCACACATTAAAGGGATTAAAAAGCAGCTAACGTAGGTCTCGGAGCGTTCCTCTAAACAAGGGATCCCTGCCAGATGGGTGTGTTCCCAGCCAGGTCCCACAGGGAACCCTTCCTCAGCCTCAATTTTGAACGTTTTCTCCACGTCCCGGGGTGAAACAAAAAATAATAAATTAAAAATTGCTGCTGACAACACAAAGGTCTGCTGGATCTGCAGGTCAGGAGGAGGCTGAGGTCAGTGGGGTGGAGGGAAAGGACTCCCCTGTTCAGGGTGGGGGTGAAGGCAGGTGAAGAGCAGAAGAGAAGAGCATGGCCAAGTTCCCCCTCCTGCGAAGGAGCAGTGCAGGAGAGGTTTGGGCAGCACAGCAGGCAGCCACAGGAGCAGGGGCTGAGGGTGCTTGGTTTGCTCAGCTGGAGCAGGGGAGGGAGAGGTCAGAGCTCTCTGGGAGCTGCAGCTCTGACCTCTGCTCCCTGGGGACAGGAGCTGTGTCAGAGTTTTCACTGATTTAGTGAACAATTCCTTGGGGGAATAATAATCCGTGAGGAGAACAACAGTGGGACACCATCCCAAGCCCAGCACAATCCTGGATAAGGATCCAGCATTCCTGCCTGAGGATGAGCAGTGCTGGTTCTGAGTAAAGGAACCAGCCTGGCTGCTTTTCCCACATCAGGGAATGGGACTGGAAGGTGAAATAAATGGAAAAATGCAAGAATTTGGTGTGCATGGGAAGGAGAGGATTGGAAAACCAAAGGGACTTTGGGGACACAAGTCAGAGTTTTCCAAGTAACAGAATCGTGCAATGGTCTGGGCTGGAGGGGACCTTAAGGATGATCTTGTTCCAAGGTTTGGGTTGGATATCAGGGAAAGGTTCTTCCCCCAGAGGGTGGTGGAGCACTGCCCAGGCTCCCCAAGGAATGGGCACGTTCCCAAGGCTGCCAGAGCTCCAGGAGCATTTGCACAACGCTCTCAGGGACAGACTGGGATTGTTGGGGTTGGATTAATGATCCTTGTGGCCCCTTCCCAACTCAGAATATTCCATGATTCAGCCCAGTCTGCCTGCAGCTGGGGTTTATTGGTGAAACCTCCAGTGCTTTTGGATGCTGGAAATTGAGGAAATGTTGAATTTTTGGGATGTGCTCATGACCCCACACTCCTGGGAGAGCCCCCGGATTCCCCTGGGTTGCTCCAGCAGGCAGTGGAGAGAGATGTTCTGGCTGGGCAGGAGCCAAAGCAGGTTCCCAGGGATGGAGAAGGAGGTGCTGAGTCCTCCCACTGCCCAAGCCAGGCCTCCCAGGCTGCAAACCGGGCACAGCTGAAATTCCAGCAGGCAGAGCCATGAAAATGTGCTGTTAAATCAAAGAGGAGCTGGAGGAGAGCCCCAGGAATGGAAGCAGGGTTGGAAAACTGCCAGAGGACATCAGTCCACCAACTCCATGGGCTGATGGTAGTTTGTGAGTCCATGAGGAGCCCACTGAAGGGTTGTTCAGAAATACAGAGCCCTTCAGTCTGTCACACAAAGGTGTGGGGAGGTTTAAATGCAAATAAACAAAGTTGGCTACAATCCAACACCAAACATGGCACCTGTTTAAACACTGAGCTGAATGTGTGATGGGGAAATTCAGCAGAGAGGATGGCAACTCACATCACACTGGTTTTAGAAGAGACAAATGTTTTATCCAAATGTATTTTCTAGCTCAAGCAGGATTTTTTCCTCCTCTGGCTTTTATTTACACAAGAAGTCTGGGAAAGAAATCCCAGTGCTTCTCTGGCTATTGAAACTCTTTCCCTAAACTGAGGGAGAGGATGAGGAGGAATGCTGTCCTCTGAGAACCATGGAAAAACCATCACATGAGTCACTCCCAGCCCAATTAGGCTTCCACACAGACACCATCAGATGGGAATTCGTCATGAATTGCCTGCAGAAAGAATTACACCTGTGAACACCACGATTCTCAGAAATCCTCTCATCCTTTCTGTCAAGGGAAGGCTTTCCCTGTGTTCCTCCCATTTTTTGGACTCCTCCTTTCCATTTGTGTGTTCACACAACCTCACTCCACTGCGAGGAAAGGTTGGAATTGCTGAGCCTGGAGAAGAGAAGGCTTCAGGGTAAAAAGGGTTTTAAATGGGGAAAGGAGAGATTTAGATGAGATATTATGAAAAAAATCCTTCCCTGTGAGGGTGGGAAGGCCCTGGCACAGGTGCCCAGAGAAGCTGTGGCTGCCCCTGGATCCCTGGAAGTGTCCAAAGCCAGGTTGGATGGGGCTTGGAGCACCCTGGGATAGTGGGAGGTGTCCCTGCCCATGGCAGGGGTGGCACTGGATGGACTTTAAAGTCCCTTCCAACCCAAACCATCCTGGAATTCTGTGTCTGTGAAACAGCAGCAGCTCCTTAGAGCAGCATCAATGGCAGCCTTGGTGCCTCTGTTGAGATTGAGGCCCCCACCCATTCTCCTTCCCATTTTGTCTCCTGCCAATTGCTCTGCCTGATTTTTGCACTCCTATATTGGTTAAAGCAGCCCCAATCCAAACCCTTCAGTGATAATTAAGGAATATTTCATTTTATTACTCTTTTATTTAGGAAGCATCTTATATTTACATTTAACACGTAAATATCCAGAAGCTCCACAGAAATTCAGCTCTGGGATCAAATCTATCAGAAGGATGAACCCACCAAAATCAGATAAGCCTACAAGAGTGGAGGGCTCTGGAGCAGGGAATGTTCCCCACACTGCCAGGCACCATCTCTTCCCATCCCTTGCCTCTCAGGTTTCAATGTGGTTTGGAGTCCTGAGAGTAAGGAAGAAAGTTCTTCCTCCCAGCCCCTGCTCCAAGAAGGAGAGCTGGAGTCTGAGTCTCTGTCTTTGGAGGTTGTTTATTCTTTTCTTATCTCTCCATGTTCTTTCTGCCCAGTGTGGAGTCTGCAGGAGGTCAGAGAAACCAAATCTGTCCCTCCCACCAGGGCATATTCCCTTTTATACCAATAACTACCTGAACAACGTTTTATTTTAATCACCAATAATTATAACCTGTATTAGACAGTGAAAATCCACTACAGCCCAATCCAAAAAGGCCACCAGCACAGCAGAAGATGGAGGACAAAAAGAAACAGGAAAAGAGCACAGAAACACCCGGCACTGCCAGGGAGGGGGTTCTGCTCCTTGGTTCTGCACTTTTGGGGGTGCAGGGAGCTGCTCAGAGTCAGGAGTCAGAGTCATTGTGGGTCTTTTCACCCTGTGCTTCCCTCCGTGCTGACTGTACATCATTTAACTGGGTTTAAAAGTGGTATGAACCCTTTGCATGCAGACTGAATTTGTCCCTGAGATATATATTAATTAATTAATTAATTGATTGATTGATTCATTCATTCATTCATTTTTATATCTATTTCTATTTATATCTATTCTTTATAGATATATTTCTTTATAATATATATAAATAAATATATATTTCTTATATAAATATATATTTATAAATATATAAATAGATAAACATATTTTAAAATTATGCTTTATAATCTATATATTTTTATATATTCATCTATAATTTATAATTATAAATATAAATATATATTATAAGTATATATAAAATATATTTGTAAATACAAATATATTTATAAATAAATATATATAAAGCAATAGAAATGTATATAGAAAGACATATATTTCTTTACATATATTCTTATATAAAGTCTTACTCTTATAAATCTATATAGAAATATTTGTCTATAAAGGAATATATATAAAAAGAAATAGATAGAAATAGAAAGATATAAAGAAATATATGTATTTCTTTATATTTTCGATATAAATGCAATTATATTTATAGTTGTAATTGTATTTATATTTATATTTATATTTATATTTATATTTATATTTATATTTATATCTGTTTATATGTATTTCTTTGCTTTTCTTTCTATTTACAGACATCTATATACACAGACCTTAGATACCCATATACCATATACATATATACACACAAACATAAATATTTTATTTTATTTTATTTTATTTTATTTTATTTTATTTTATTTTATTTTGATGCTGTGTGTGTTTCCCCTATGTCTCCCCTACCCCATTTCCCTTTTGGCAGCCGTGGGATCAGCCTCACCCAGCACAGGTAACACAGGTGACACACCCCATCCCTCTCTGCCTGTGAGTGCACTTTGCTGTGGTCACATGGAGGGACAAACAGGGAAATGGAATCCCCAAGGATTTATGATTGTAGAGCCAATGTTAACAAATGGGTGCAGGTTTTTAAGATAAAGGTTCATTTTTCAGAAGCAGCCATCCATCAGTGACTGGAAGTCCATTTCTAAAGGCTCACACGAGTCTCAGGGTCAGGGATGTGCCTCTCATGGACCATCTGCTCCTGCTCCAGAGCCTTTGGAAGCATCCACCCAAAATCCATTTATTTCTGAAGAAATACTTCAGAATAAATTGTCCTTCGTCCCAAATGTGTTAATCCTGTTCCCAGGCAGGAGCTGCACATTATCCTCAGCCTTGGGTCTAAAGGGATGTGTTTACACAAAGAAGAGTTTTTACCTGAGAGGCCAAACCCCTCACAAGACATTAAATATGAGTATTAAACATGGAGGTGTTTACAAAAGAGACAGCAGGGCTTTGAGTTGTTTAGAGTTGCCAACTGAGTCTTGAGAGAAAATTTTGGGGCCAAGGGCAAGGTCCTCATTCCAAGGGCCAGCCAAGGCAGGTGGTGGCTGGTGAGCAGCAGGGTGGGAAGGTGCCTTTCCTTGGGGAAACACCTCACCCAGCAGGGGATTGCAAACATCACTGAGCTGGGATGGACCTTCAGGGTCTCACCACACCAAGGAGAAACCTCACACCCTCCCAGCAAGCAAATGTGTCCCTTCAGGCCCAAAGCAGCTGTGAGGGAGGGCTCAGGGTGTTCCTCAGCACCTTCTCCTCCAGCYGCTGCCCAGCACAGCCTGTCCCTCRTGGAAACCCTTCCACTGGGACACCCCGGGCCAGCAGCCCTGCTCCCCTCACAGCTCACAGCCCCTTGAAAGGGGCTGAGCCCTGGCTTCATCTCCAGGATTTTTCTAAGGAGCTCTTAAACCTTCTATCAATGGCACATTCCATCAGTGGATCAAGGCACCTAAATAAAATTGACACAAGGCAAGGCCTTTTAATTATCCAATTATTTCGTTTCAAGCAGCAGCTGGTAAAAAACTAAAAAGCCTCAGTGTTCTCCTTTCGTCTCTGTTGACATAAAATCAGGGATCAAAGCACCTTAATTTTTGGCCTCTGATTTTTCTCTCCTTGATTTAAACACGCCTGTTATGAGTTCAGTGGCCTTGCTGCCCCTTTGCTTATTTGGCAGTGATTAGTGAGTGCTGAAGCTGCAAAGCCTGCGAGTTTGCTGCCGTGGGATGAAGCCCCCGTGGCCCTGGGAGCTGATGCTGTGCAGAACAGGCCCTCACCCCAAAACCAAAAGAGTTTTCAGTCCCAAGAGTGAGACAGGAATGATTTATCCATGGGGAACTAACACAGGCAGAGAGGAAGGGCTGCCTGGGAAATGTACTTGGTGCAGGTCACACCTCTGTTCAGGCACCTGCTGGAGGTGCTGGCTTGAAATTCCAGCAGTGTTGGATCCCCAGTGTCACACCAGGCTGGAGATTTCAAATCCTGCTTGATTTTTGCTCCCCACCTTTGCAGAGCAAGCTGTAGATCCAGCTTGGATCTCCCCTGGCTTTGGTAAAGAACAGATATTCTGGTGGTCAGGCTGATTTTGCACCAGGGAAACCTCACCCCGATGGGCAACCTGGATCACCCCAGATCAGACTCGCCCCTGGAGAGGTCTGTCCCTCTCCAATGGTGATTCCAGGGTTCCAGGAAGGTGGGAGAGATCAGTGCTGTGGCACAAAACCAAATACCATTGAGTTTCCTGATTTCTCCTTGCTGAGCCTGGACCTGCAGGTCTGGGGGGCTGTCTAACCTGGGGTGCAGAGCCCCTCCATCCCTGTGCACCCACGGACAGGGACATTCCTGCATGGATGGACAGCTGGGAAGGGGCAGCAAGAGCCCAGGACAGGGTTCCCAAGAGTCTGACTGGACAGCAGAGGCTCTGCAGGAGTTCCTGTGGGGCAGGGAGGTGGTGGCAGGGCTGGGTGCAGGAGGACACTGCCCTGGCAGGAGCACAGCAGGGCTGGGGGTCCTGCACAGCACGGGCAGAACTCCCTGCTCATGCAGGTGTCTCTGTGGGTGACATCCAGCAGACACCAGCCCTGTGCAGGAAGAAGGATCTGCAGAGGGTTCTTCCTGCTGAAMAAGGGAGGTACCAGCCAAAGGAGCAGATTTTGGGTGGTATCAGGCACTCCCAGCTCCTCCAAGGACTCTGGATTTCCTTGAATGAAGTCTTTTTAAGCCTCTCTTGCAAAGACTGGCGCTGAAAAGCTTTTACAGCCCTGCCAAGGCCTTTAAGGTGGGCAGTTTTAGGTAAGCTCAGTGTGGGCACAGCTGGACTGGAATTCTTCTTTCAGGTCTTTTTAGGTTCTTTCAGAACCTGCTTCTAACTCGTGCAGCTTCCTCTCATCCAGTGCTCCCAAATCCACAGGAGGAGATCTCTTTTGCTGTGGGACATGGCAAACTCCAGGCTCCTCACCACCAGGAGAAGCCTGCTGAGCCATCCTTCACCTCCCTTTCCTGAGCTGCAGCTGTGAAAAACAAAAATTAAATAGGTGGGGGATTCCAGTTCTTCAAGTTCTCAGGCCCAAAAGCACAAACAAGGGGGG